>WHPX01001215.1:0-102134 GCA_011057435.1 Actinia equina
TGGTACATAGAGGCCATGCGCAAGTTTGGCGACCAAATTAGCCCCGAGGAATTCTTTAAGGATAAGTATGCGCTGTGGATTGATATGCGCACCATTAACGACGAAGACCTGCATGGTCAGGGTTTACGTCTAGTAAATACGCCAGGATGGCATAACATTGGAGATCAGCGCACCAAGAACGCCAGTGCAGGCGACGGCGATAAGATAAACTGCTACGTCTTCGTGGTGTCTGACGCGCAGTTAAGCGTGGAAATGAATCAGCTAAAGAGCGTCGCCTATTAAAATATTCCTTACGTATAATATGCTTCGCGTATTTCAAAACAACGAAACCAAACTGCAATGCATAGTGCCAGGCGACAAGCCTTACTTTAAAGCAAAGGAGGTGGCGTCTGCGTTAGGATACGAAAACACCAAAAAAGCTATTAGTGACCACGTCTCTGAAAAACATAAGAAAAGGCTGAGTGAGTTAAGGGTAACGAATCGCATCCTCTCTACTATTCACCCACATTCCGTGTTCATATCCGAACCTGGGTTTTATCAATTAATATGTAGTTCAAAGATGCCAAAGGCAAACATTTCAGGATTGGGTATTCGAAGAGGTCCTACCCGCGCTGCGTAAGGACGGTCGATATGCAATAGAAAGCGGTTTGACGGTCCAAACAAGTTGGTATTCAAAATAGAAAATGAGTTTGACCTGCATAAAAAGGTAGTGGACTACATCCGCAGGTTTTACCCCCAAAATGCTTGTGATCCCTGGTCTAGGCGAACTGCAGGATTCGGACGGCAAACGTATAAAGTGCTGGCAGAAGGGCTACCAACGCGGTCAACCCGACTTAATGATCTTGAATGCGCACACACATTACCGTGGCTTCTGCATCGAGCTGAAGACTCCAAAAGGCAACGGGGTAGTATCCGAGGATCAACGACTACTCTTACAGAGGTATGAAGAAAACGGTTATAAGGTAATGATTAGCAGCGACTACGACGTCATTTGCAGGGAGATCACGGAGTATGCAGAGCGCCTACGAATTCCTTGCAGGGGGTGCTGTAAGGCCTTCAAGACCTCGGAGACCTTGGCAACGCACTTAAAGATATTCCATAGGTATAATGAGCCTGCGGCAAATACATTGGCGAGATCTAATAGAAGGTATTGCGTATGAAATAAAAAATTATGTCGTCTTCGAGGATATCAACCGCTTGCGGCTGGTCCTCAAAGACAGTGACGGCATAGAGTATTCCCTGTGGGCGCCTGATAGGGTCAGGTACGTCATACAGGGCGAGGAATTCACCCATCTGCGCTCGCATGGTAAGAAGAATGGGAGGTGGGAGTTCGACATTGAAAGGAGGGTCACTCCATCTCCTCTTTGTAGTTAAGCGCGTCTGCTAAAGTCCGCTGCGCTTTAGGATCCGCGGAGCACCAATGCCCCACAAAGGATTCTTCGGGGAATACCTTGCCACAATGAAGGCAGGTGTATTTTTTCTCCTCACGAATTGCGGGGGTTTCAGGGATTATGCAGTCGCTTGGTAGTTTCGCACGTAATACAGTCCATATATTGAAAGGGCGATTAGGAATCCTCCAAAGAAGGCGGCTGCGTAGGCTAGCATATACCTTTAAAAGGGGTCCTTATTTTTATTGTTGTTTTGTTAAATGTTGATCCCTAACAAACAACAAGAAAAATAAGAATGGGATTTGAGACCTCTTTGCACAAACCCTGCTTTACTATTAAAGGCCCCCAGAAAACTATTTCAAAGAGTGTCTCAGAATGTTGACAATAAGGTTAAATCTTTGTTAAGACACCCCGGAAACTATTTCAAAGAGTGTCTCAGAATGTTGACGTTTAGGTTAAATCTTTGTTAAGGATGCCTGGAAACTATTTCAAAGAGTGTCTCAGAATGTTGACAATAAGGTTAAATCTTTGTTAAGGATGCCTGGAAACTATTTCAAAGAGTGTCTCAGAATGTTGACAATAAGGTTAAATCTTTGTTAAGGATGCCTGGAAACTATTTCAAAGAGTGTCCTCAGAATGTTGACAATAAGGTTAAATCTTTGTTAAGAACAGTTGAAGATATGTTCCTCTTCTCTAACACAACCACAACGATCGCACTCCTGCCTCCAATACTCCCCTTTTAGTCACGGAACGCCTTCGGCGCGTTCAAAAGAGGGGAAAGTACGGACTATCTTCTTATGTAATCTATGCGATTCCTTAGTAATCCTCTTTATGCGGGCAGCGACACATCAAATCCGCACATTGGTAGCAATCCACGCCTTCCAAGTCGTAAGCGCGGGAGAGAAATCGATAATTCACTTCATGCGTTCTCCGGTGCGTCTGTAAACGTTGACGACTACTAAGTATCTTAGTACAGAAACTACACTGTCTGGTTCGATTACAGACGCCCCTTTTCAGATGCTGCTGCATTTCAAAGGGGTTGAGGAATTCCTTATTACAGTCCTTACAAAGCCCACAAATGCGTTTATCCTGATGTTGTTGCATCTTTTGAACGGTGCTGAATTCCTTACCGCAATCCTTACAAGCGCGGCTAAGGGGTTTCTTTGTACAAACGCCGCGACGAACGTGGTATTGAAGTCTTTGTTTGGTGCTGAACACCTTCTTACACAACAAGCAGTCCATATATACTTAACAATATCTTAGCCTCCATTTAACATCCTTAACAAAGATTTAACCTTATTGTCAACATTCTGAGGCATTTTTTGGAATAGCTTATGGGCGACTTAACAAAGATTTAACCTTATTGTTAACATTCTAAGACACTTTTTAAATAGTTTCCAGCATCCTTAACAAAGATTTAACCTTATTGTCAACATTCTACGGGGGATATCGCATGAAGTCCTTAACGGACTCCTTAGCCCACGTTGCCATCGTTATCAGCGCGCCAAACCGTTCTGCACGCTTCAGACCGCACATTTCATCGTACAACTCCTGCACGCGCTCTTTTAACCGGTCTATCTCCTCCCTTTGCATTTCTATGGTATCTCTTTTATCCTTTGCGTCGGCGACAATTCTTTGCACTGCTTCCACTGGCTCCATATATATCAGGGAACAAGTTCCCTTCGAAAGAAGGGATATAAATGAACCCAAATCACATGCCTTGTAACGCTCTGATAGTAGGACCCACCGGCTGCGGAAAGACTCAGTTCGTGGTGGAGCAGCTATTAGGACCCTTTAGATACCGTTTCGACTACATAGTGCTATTATGCCCCACCTACGTGAATAACCGCACCTGGACGGGCATAGGAGTGAAAGATGACGACTTCTTTGTAGATATCTTAGACCCCAACGAGTTATCTGGACATCTTAAGTTTTGGCACAAACAATTCCCTAAGGATACACAGACACTCCTCATATTGGATGACATCGCCTGCGGGGACGACGTAAAAAGGCGCACGTCGGAGCTCGTTAAGCTCGCTTTCAGCGGCAGACACGACAATATTAGCGTTTGGTTGCTCTCGCAGCAGCTTACCAGCGTCTCTAAGCCTTTTAGGGAAAACATAGGATCGCTTGTCGTCTTCTTCACGCCCAGTAAGTCTGATCTGGAAACCATCCTTTCTGACTACGGCGGTGAGATATCCAAGGAACAGTTACACGAATACATGCGACATTTAAAAACGCACCAACATTCCAAGATGATCTTCTCTTTGAGGTTTCCGTATTCCATTAACATATATGGACATTGAGCAGCTCTTAATGAAGTCCCCACACAGCTAGACGAAAGTAACCTCAAGGAACAACTTAACATCCTTGTGTCTTCTGGGAAGTGCAAAGAAATGATAGGTAAGGAACTTACCCATGAGCAGGTTAATAAGTTGTCAGAAGAGGAAGTCAAGAAGTTCCATAAGAGGTACGAGGCCGCCCTTGCGAGTAAGACCACGGACGCCGTAGCAGACTCAGCCATTAAGCTGGCCACCAAGCTCCTCGGACTTGCACTGCCCATAGACGACGTGGAGCAACTGCGGAAGGACATAAGCGATGACTATGTTATCGCCCAAGAACTTAAGATAACCTGCGGGTGGTTGTCTTTGAAGTGTGGTAAGTTAATGGCAGTCGCCTCTGCGGCACTTCACGTAGCTCAGCACGTCGACTTGAAGGAACTTGCGGGCACCTTTGGGGCCTCTTGGAAGGACTTCAAGAAGGACAGAGAAGTCGAAAGGGTATTCGAGGCGGCACTTGCTGAGGTACCTAGTCAGGTACCTGCAAGTGACTTATCAAGTACTTGCTTAGGCACCTCAAGTACTTAGTCAAGTCATTCGCGGGAATTACCCAGGTCGCCTCAAGTACCTAGTTAAGTCATCCTTAAGTACTTAGTCAAGTCGTCTTAAGTTACTTATCAAGTCCTTCAAGTCCTTAGATATAAATGAGTGAAGCTGAATCGAAGGCGGAGGAAACCCCTCAAGTAGAGGAGCAACGAATCACCAAGGCTAAATCTCCAGGCAGAGTTGCTGCCGGTAAGAAGCTCGCAGAGATGAATAAAAAGAACAAAGCCAAAAAAGAAGAAAAGGTGGAGGAAAAAGAAGAGGAATCCTTCATTAATCCTGGGTACGTCATTGGCGCGTTAGGAGTTGCTATAGCAGCAGGCAGCCTTTACTTACAATGGCGGGCAACGAAAAAGGTAGAACCACCAACATATCATGCGCCCGTGCACGCACCTGTGGAACCAGCTGTTAGAAAAAGTAAGATCCCTGAAATGGAGTAATAACCTTCTCGCTTTGTAATATAATGTCAACCGCGTTATTGAAAACTGTTGAAGAAGCAGCTATTATTACTTCCATCGTTGCGGGTATTGGTTGGGTAGGTAAGAAAGTGCTCAAAGAAGACTTTACTGAAGACCCAAGCAAGAGCTTCGCTAATTTTGCTAAGATGACCGCTGCCGTAGGCGGGGCTATCATGGTAAAGGATTACCTACGGAAGGAAAAGTACCTCCCTACGGTGTAATATATATGGCTAGTTTAATCGCAGGTGGAGTTATTGCAGCTTTAGCATTCACTGGAGCTAATTATGGTGGTCAGTATTTGGATAGATTAGTCAGAGGCGACAAAAGCGGAGAATTAGCCGCCGAAAGAAAGAGACACGACTTAGCGCTGGAGAAATATCAGCGAGACGTGGCAGCTTGGAATGAAAAAAGACAAGCTTACAGGGATTGGTTGGACAAGAACTACCAAGACAAAATGCAGGCAGACAAGAACTTTGAAAATACAGACTACGCCTTTAAGCTCTATGCGCAAGCACACCCCGCGGCATCGACGGGGTTGAAAAGGCCTCAGTTCAAGAATTACTACCAGCCTTCTAAGAAACAAAAAGACAATGAATTGGTCTTTGTAGGAGTCGCAGGGCTGGCGGGAGGCGTAGCTTTGGCGTATCTAATATAATGATCGTCTTTTTGGAAAGCGACAAGAATGACTTTACCACTTACTTGAATCCCCCCATTAAAGCCCATAAGGTTCGGTTGGTTAGTTGCTCTTTGTACAATTGTTGGCATAACCTGATTAGGGGCATAGTCACTGAGCATACAGGAGGATCTAACTATCAAGCCGTATTGCTGCCCGATGGACATTACACACCAATCACACTGGCAAAGGAATTAGCAAAACACGGTTATACTCTCACCACGGGGTTGCCGCACGAAATGACCCTCAAACACAATATGCCAAACTATTCAATGACTTTTGGAAAGTCTGACCCATTGGGATCTTTATTATGTGCCTCAGGCAAGACGATTACCAACACAGCCATACCTGTGAAATGGAAAGTCGCATCCTCTTACGAAGTCTATTGCGACTTGGTCCATAGTTACAACAATGGAGAAAAGTCTTCTCTTATGTCCAAGTTTCCGCCTAAAGGTAATCCATTTGACCTGGTAGAATACACTCCCATTTCTTTAAGCTATGACTTGTCTAATTTGGTAGAAAGCATAAACATCACCATTAAGGTGGACGGAGAGACGGTGGATTTCAACGGACGCAAGATCAATCTCGTTTTGGAATTCATATAATGGGCCGCGTAGAGGACAAACTCAAAAGGATTTACTATGGGCCTGAAGGCTATTGGAGAGGAGCGTCAGCTATTAAGAAACTCGCGACCGCGGCCAGGGTATCAGAAGAAACGGCTAAGAACTGGCTAAGAAAACAAACTCTCTGGCAGGTTTATCTTCCCGTGCCTAAGTACATTCCCAGGCCCAGCTTTACCATAAATGCCCCCAATGAAGTTCATCAGGCGGACTTGCTTTTCTTACCGCACGACAAGGTAAGAAGAAAGACCTATAGATACGCTTTGACCGTAGTTGATATCGCAAGCAGATATAAGGACGCCGAACCCATAACCAGCAAGGATTCTGTGGAAGTCGCAGAAGCCCTAGGTAGGATTTATAAGCGCGTCTTGAAATGGCCTAAGCTGCTGCAAGTGGATGCGGGGACGGAGTTCATGGGCGTGGTTACCAAGACCCTGAAAGACCACAGCACTAAAATTAGGAGAGCCGAAGCAGAGTACCACAGGGGTCAGAGCATCGTCGAAAGATTCAATAAGACCCTGGCCGAGCGTCTCTTTGGATACCAGTATTGGAAAGAGCTGGAAGATCCCTCCAAACGCAACAGGGAATGGACTCAGAGGCTCCCCCAGGTCGTCGCGGCTTTGAACAACGAGGCGGCCAGGGCTACAGGAATGAAACCTAAGGATGCTATGAAGAAGTAACACGTGGAACACAAGTCCTACGTCAGAAGTTCGAGGGCGGTCGGACTGAAGGAAAAAAAAGCTCCACCGCAACATAGTGGTCAGATACCTCTATCAGCCGGGGGAACTCGAAGGTGGCAGTAAGAGAGCCACGGATCCTAACTGGTCCCTGGAAACGTATAAGATTTCGAAGTCCGTCACCAAGGAAGGGCAACCCGTGTTGTATTACCTAGATGGCCCAAGTCGTGGATTTGTCAAGGAAGAGCTGCTCATAGTCCCCAAAGACTCAGAGTAGTGCTGCTCCACGCGCCCGATTACACTCTAGGCATGTCAACCTTACGTTGCCTCTGCAATGCCCGCGTTTATTATTTATGCGATCCACGGAGAACTGCTGATCGTCATTTGGGTCAAACCTCCATAGTAGAGGTATGTTACATTTGGCACACCTTGCCCCTTTCTTATAGACGTCGTCCACGCATAGGTCGAACGTCATATTTTTTTCTTCGTCGTGGCGCTTGTAGCGAAGGAGTTTCCTAGCAATGTTTTCCTTAGCTACGTCCTCTGGCGTCTTATCGTAGCGCAGTTGCGGACCCCAGGCTCTTTTTAGTTGTTTGGCATATTCTACGCGACTTACGGCGGTGTAGATAAGGTTGCTCCAACACAGCCGCTGGTCTATGATCCATAAGGTTTCTTTTATGGTAAGCCCTTGCGCGCTGTGGACTGTCATGCAATAGCCCAAGCGCCAGTCTGGATGGGAGGTTATTTTTTCCACCTTTTCTATGGGTACCCAGGCTTTGTCATGCGTTACTGCGTTCTGCAGTTGGATGTCGGTACCAGGTACCCAGACGTCTCTTTTTTGCATGCGGGTGTCGTGGGGTTTGTAGCAAACAGGTACGGGATGCATAGGGAAGCGCTCTCGGTGTATATTTAGCAAATCCTTTTGTATGCGAGACTGTGCTGCGCGTTTGCTGCTCAGCACCAGATCCTTTGGATGCCATGTGTAAAGGAAGTCCTCGTATTTCTTCGCTCGTACGCGTTTGCGCAGTGTTTTGCATTGCTCGGCGTCACTAAGGCCCCTTAATTCCGCTTTCAGGTTTCTTACTTGATCCTTACTGCGGTAGTCGGCGTTAATTTCCTCCGCATGGTCTACGAAATCTTTTAGCCATTCGTGGGGCATCTCTCCGGCTATTGGAGGAGGCTGGCAGGGATCTCCGGCGAATATTACTTGACATTTCCCGCGGAGGAATTCTACGAACTCCTGCAGGATTTCCAAAGGTACGGTGCAAATCTCATCCCAAAGTATTACCGGTGGTATGTCGTGGATAGCTTCCGGCACCCACTTTTGGCCATTCCAACGGAAGAAGCTGTGGTAGGTCTGCGCGTCGTGGCCTATTTCGCAGAGTTCTCTTTCCAAACGATGCGTTGGCGTTAGCACCTTTATCTTAGGAAAGAGTTCTAACACACGCGTCGTCTTACCACTTCCTCCCGTACCGTAGAGGTAAGAGAAACGTTGGTAGGAAATGGTCGGCAACTGAAGGCAGTGGCTCTTCCGTCGGCGTTACGTTGCCCTGGGTGTGCTCGCTGTGATATTCTACACGTGCCCTCCAAGACCTTATCTCCTCATCTTTGACGCGCCATTGGCCACTTTCTGCAAGTTCATCGGCAGTGTAGAATTCCTTCATCTTTTCCAACACGTGCGGTTTCACGTATAAGGAATCCGTAGCTACGCGCGGAACGTCCTCTTTGTCAAACCGCAGGAGCATCGCGAGAAGGTTCACGTGCGCATATGCAAGCATGCTGGCACGCAGATGGTAATACTGCGGTCGATGGTCCTGGTAGTAACACAAAGCATTCCACTTACGTTCTCTCTGCTCGGCTTCTGTGAAATAATCCCATTTCTCCACGGACACCATCGTTCCTTGGTCATGTGCGCGCTTTATAAGGAAGCTTAGTTCGCCTTCGTCCGTTATCAGGCGCCGCTGCATATGTTTTTCACCTTCTTTTGCGCCCTGCGTGAATTTACCTATGACCACACGCGCTGTGGGGTTATGCTCCGGTAACCATTGCGTGAAGGCGCTGTGACAAAGTATGGCTTCATGCGCTGTGTATTCGAGCAGCTTACGCTCTTCAAAGAACTTCAATAAGGGCACCGGTATCCATTCTTTCTCCTGCAGGTGCTTTCCGTACCACGCATAGATTATTGGATGCAGGCCCGACGCTAATTTCCAAGAGGTCAATCGTACAAACCCCGTTGCCGGGGAGTCGTAGTGACCATCTAGAGACACACGGAAGAATTGGGAGTCTGGATGTCCGTAACGGTCGTAATATTCCTTACAATCTCCTAGACCTTTAAAGCTTGCAGGGTAACAGTGTTTCATATCCAAAGACACGTATTGGTCTTCGTCGTATTCCATGTTCCACAGACCACCGTGACCATGTTCTACACAGGCTTTGGCTATGTCTCCGAACTCTTTTGGGGTAGGTTTCCATTCATTTCTTTTCTTTGCGGCTAAGAAGTCCAAGCTGCGACTGCTAAGGACCTCGTCGGAGAAGTCTTCTCCTAAAGTCTCACAGGCGCTTTGAATGCGCTGTTGTTCCACTTCAGGACGATACAAAGTACCATCTTGGGTCATAAATTGACTTCCTTCTGAATCCATCAACCAAATGGAATTCTCATGGATTAACTCTGCCAATGGAGAATTCTTATAGACCTTCGTTTCCTTCTTTCTTGGGAACCGCAGTTCGCGCCAGGCGTGCCCATTGTGCTGGTAGATGACTATAGGTGCACCACGGCCCCCATATTTGTGTGTTCCGGAGTAAATAAAGCCGTCGGTGATATCTTTCACATGGATTCGCCTCTCCAGCGCCGTTTCTAACTTCTTGATGTTGTCTATCGACCCTCCGGTCCTATTAGTATCTTTTTCCCATTTCCTGATGGCTTCTCTTCTCTTTAAAGTCAGTTTACCGCCCCGAGAGGAGTCTTCAAAGAACTCTCTTACTAACTTCCCTACGCAATTACCGGGATGTCGCATCGGTTTCAACTTCTTAAGGTCTGGCGTCTTTATCTTGTACGCACCGTAAATGACTACGGTAACAGGGTAAGCAACCTCGTAGAACAGCATGTCTATTCCTACCAATGCTCCCGGGCGTGTGTTTTCGTTTAAGACAAACAGGTCCTTCTTACCAGACGCCCTGATAGGATTGCGCCCCTTTTCTATCATCCACTCGCCGTCTAAATACTTTATGAACGTTAGCTCCAACCGGTAGTTACCTTCGGGTATTAAGTTAATTATTCTTTCAGCCCTTTCTTCTGTCATCGTCTCGTCCGTATCTCCCTCCATAAATGTTGTGAAGGCAAAGTCAGCATCCAGGCGATCCAACACCTGAGTTCGCAGTCGGCGCACAGTTTTATTTCGAATGCTTGTGATGGTGTCCATCTATATGTAAAGGATATCTTAACCTCCGTTTGCGATATCTTTGATTCCCAACACAGCAGCAGTAAGGACTTGTCGCGCGAGTATTTCCCGCTGCCGGCGCCTTCCTTAAACCGCCTGTAAAACCCGTAAATCTTTGACATTGACCGCGAGTCCCCCTTACTGCTGCTCCTGTGGTGGCTAAGCCGGCTTTTAGTAAGTTATGATCATATTCCTCGGTAACCTTCTTTACTGGTTCCTTAACTGCGTGAACCTTCTTCGATGGTTTTTCTACGTGCTCCTTTTTTGGTTTCTCTACGAAGTGAGGAATGCCCTTGGTCACGTCAGAGTTCACGTCATTCACCCCAAACTTCATACCCTTAGTAGCTCGCTGCAGCTTGTTGTTATAACCCACAACGGAATTAGCGTTGATAACCAAATTACTTGGCATTAACCAACAACCAGGACTCAAGGCGTAATCCAGTCTAACCTTTGATTGCTGCACCGCTAATTGATATCTCTGCACCGATTTAGATATGTCATTTTCTATTATTGCGGACTCAAATAAAGTTAGGAATTCTTGTTGCGTTTCCTGTGAAGCACCTTGGGATCCAACAATGGGGCTGCGGGTATTTACCTGCGCTCCTAAGATGCAGTAGACGAATGCCTCTATGCTGCGGTTAATTCGAGCTAGGTTTCTTAGGCCTTTTCCTTTTAATAATACGAATGGATCCCATGGACTGGGGTAAATCGTCTCAATCTTCTCAATAAGATTAAGGTTCCACCTACTACCACCTAAATCTGCAAACTCTAACTTACCTGGGTATTTTTGATGATACATGTCTGCGGGGCGTGTTCCAGTCGGATGGTAAAGATAAATAATACCTAAACCATGCGTGGCGCCCTCCCGATAACGAAAGTCTCTTTGCTGCGGCTTAAACTCATTCATTAGCCTTTCTAGGGCAGCGGAATCGTAATGGTTATTCATTCTATTGAATGGCTTTTCCCCCGGTAATGGCACGTTAAGCTCCTTCAATAGGCGGCGTATAGTAAAAGCCACATGGAACCTTAGAAAAGCAGTGTTAAACATGTCCACGACAACCCCGCAGCCCTTCGTAGCCGCCCAAACTGCAAAGTTTAACTGCTGCGTCCAATATTTAAAGTTAGGTCCCTTTAACCATTCTCTGGCTTCTTTTCCTGAAGTGTGCGTAAGGTTAAAATCCTTAAAGATATTCCTTACTACTACGTCAAACGTTTGCTTACCCACTGGAATCTTCAAATGTGTTACTATTTTATCAAAGTCGTTTACACCACCTTCGGCATCGTAAAATGGATAATCCTGGTTGGTTATTAATAGATTTTTTGGAAAATTAGGTAGCCTTTCTTTATGCTCGGGTGCCTTCTTTGTCACATAATGTGGTACCTCCTTTGGTTTCAAATCCTCATTGCTGTACATTCTGGAGCCGTTGAAGTAAATCCCATCGGGTCTTCTTTCAAACTTACTGGCGTCTGCATGCGGAAACATCTTCCTAAACGCTCTCCAGTTCCAGTAATCCCTGTTGTCATGATGTGGCTGCTCCTCAATGTCATTCCCAAAAGCGTCGTACATTAGTATATATAATGGATGTTATACCATCAGCACCTCCACTTTATCCTGATCTACCCAAGGAGGGTCCTAACGAACTAAACGCAGAAAACTTTCGTCTGAATAAAGCAAATTTAATCCTGGCTTACTTGGAAGGGCAAACAAAACACTACGAAAAGGTTAGGAAGAAACACGTTAGAGCCCGGAGTACGCTACATAAGATTTCAATAACTTCAGGATCCATATCCGTAGTATTAACGGGCTCCGGCGTTGCTACTTCGCTTACTGGATCGGGAATAATCGTTGGAGTTCCTTTGGCCGGCGTTGGGGCAGCCTGTGGTATTATTTCTGCTGTTGCTACGGGTATTATGAAACAGTTGTCAAGCAAAATATCCAAGCATGACACGACAATAGCTCTGTCAAGGGCTAAAGTAAATACAATTACTGACCTTGTCTCAAAGGCTTTGCGTGATAGAAAGATAGACGACGTAGAATTCTCGCTTATTCTGGCCGAAGAGGAAAAGTACGAGAAATTAAAGTCGGACATAAGGAACAAAAAAACAGTCGTAAAAGATCTTTCCGAGGAATCTCGCAAAAAGATCTACCAAGAAGCGAAAGAAGAGCTTCAAAGAAAACTCGCTCAGTAAATATTTACTTTGAAAAAAGCGAGACAGGATTCTATTTACATATTGAACGCCGGCTGTCTGGGTCACATGCAAATTAGTTTCACAAATTTATTTCACAAATGTGAAACGTTTTCACAAATGTGAATGAAAATTGTGAAGGTTTTGATTGGCTGAAAACATATGACGTAATCGTCCACTATCTTCTTGGAATCCATCCTAACAGGGGGTGGTTGGGGTCAATTTTGTAAAATATTTCATAAATTACGTCAGGGTAATAAGGAATATCCTTATCCAGCCGACAAAACATCCACTCGGCTTTTGTCATATCAGAAACCTCGGGAATAGACTTACCGGTAATTTCAGACAAAAGATAGGGAATAGCTTTGTAATATTTCCCTAGCTTTAATTTTTTCAATGTCTTCCGTAGACTTTGTGGGGTTGGCTCTTCTAAGTGGTCTATGATTTTCTTCTTTACTTGTTCGTCAAGATATACCGGTCGATAACCTTGGATATGACTCATCCAGTCCCTAAAGTATTTTATTCTCTTATAAGGTGTTTTCTTACGACCTCCATTAGCGTAATATTGCTCTCTGGTAGCATTTGGTAAGGCATTACGAATATTCTTACCACACTCGTAACACTGTGCTGACGTGTCGTCTTCTATTTGCATTTTCTTACCACAACAAACTAACTTCCTTGGTGGCGGGGTAACAAACTTAGGTTTCAAACACTTTACACGGAAGTCATAAACGAACTCTTTACATTCATGCATCGTATATAAGACAAATATTTTAACTTAGTAATGTGGGGCACCAGTAAAACCCGTAGAGAGCTTTTCGAATCGAATTACGCAGGTAATACCCAGAACGACCTTACGGGTAATACCCGCGGCCGACGCACGTACGTGAGCGCGGGGAATACCCATGTAATTCCGGGGGGTGGCCGCGAGTCCCCCTACCTGCTGCTAGTCATTCCTTATTATAGTCACGCCAGTAAGATCACCAGCCAGCTTAGCAGATACAATGGAATTTCCGCTATCATAACAGCCAGCGTTGTCTTGTTTATAGTACGCTTTTTCCAGGTAAGGCATTTCCTTTTTCAGCAAACGAAGACAATCTACCATTATGCCAGACATCGTGCTGCTGTCTTGTGTACAGCTTTGAAACACATGAACAATGGTTGTAGACTCAAGGTGCTTGTTATCTTGTGACTTCCGAACAGCAACCGTAATGTGCCATGGGAGACCACGCTTGGCAAACCAGTCAGACTGGGCTTCTCTGAATTTCCGTGGTATATACTTCATTGCCCAGTCTTGTACCAAGAGCACAGATTTGTTATCAAGTTTGTTTAGGACGGAATGCTTTGCCTCATCTTGGTGGACAGATCGCAATAGATGGGCTTTCCAGGACAAGATAGCATCTTTAGCACGTTGGAGCACATACACCATGTCACTTTTCTCTTCTCCATCACTACATGATGTAGTGGCGCATTCATTTTCCAAGATGCGAAATACGTTTTTCAACTGAGAGCATTGCGCACATGAATCAAGGTGGAGATGGTCACAATCGCCTTTGAAGTCTGCGTCGTTCGGGTCACTAAGCGCATAAACGCGACAATGATCTGAAATGGTCGACGATTCAGCAACATGCAACTAAAAAAAGAGATTAAACGGATCAATTGATTAAATTAAGGTTTCAGTAAATTTACACAGGCAACGAATGTTACTCTATTCGGTAGATACCAACCTTATAATCACCCTTCAGGTACTGTTGTGATGATCGTAATTGTTGCTTGATGTCTCTACCCCAAATTTGAGTTTTTCCACAATCAATTAGTTTGTCAACAAGGCTGTCAAGCTCGTCAAAGGCGTCACTTCCCTGTGCTGAAAAATTATCAAGTCCTTGGAGAGATGTACGAGTAGAAGCAGAACAAACGGTCAAAACTCTCTGTAGTGTTCGCTTGCTCATGGGCTTAAAGGCTGTTTCCTTACAGTATTGCTCATACTGCTGCACAACACGTTCTGGTATCATTGTCCTGATGACGTTGGGAGTTTTGACGATCTCACCAGTAGATAATTTTAGAAGCCTCTCTCCAAAAGGAACATCCTGGATAGCGTGAGGGCTTGTAATAAAAGAAACAAAATGCTCTAACTGAGACGAATCAATTCTCATTCTTTTGTTTTCCCAACTTGGAAGCGGTGCTGCTCGGCCATGTAACAGTCTGTGCCGACGAGCTATGTTGTAACGATATCGGGTCAGCATAGGAATATGTTGCTTAAGTTCTTTGAAGGTAATTTTGTCAGCCATCATCGACAGAATTTGTCGCCGCATGCTCCAATGCTGTGCTATTGCATAACTTTCAGCATAGGCTTCGAGCAGTTCTAGTTCTTTATCACCTTTGGGTGTGATTTCGTCTTCATCTTTGCCCACATTGTTATTTTCATACAACGCCCTCCAAAGGCTTATGGAATCTTCCGGAGTAAGAACATCTAACACAGCAGAAATACATTGCTTCGCTTTTCTTACGTAGCGTCGCTTCGTTCTTTCGTGGGCTTTATTCCAGGATACTAATAGGGAAACGCGAATTGGACTTATATCTCGAAGCTGTAAAAAACCATTGAGCTGTCGACGGGGCTCATCATCATCATCATCATTATCATCGTCACATTTAGAAGCTTCGACGCTTTCATCTAACTCTTCCTCTTCTTCTCGAGAAGGCACATATACGCTTTCTCTTCTACACTTTGGAGTAATTGGTGAATCTGGTGTCACACGAGTCTGTGAAACAAAGCAATTCCAAATCAGTGTGATAAAAAATAAGAAAAAACATTCGAATCAATAACGTAATTCAAGACTGAAAATGGAAATCTTTCTCACTCACCAGTTTCAGGGATTCCATATTAGTTGTCATTTCTTCTATATACTCCGTCACTTCTACCTTGGACTTTTCTAACTCTTCAGTCTGTAGTTTATCCAGCCACATACGGCATTTTGGACAAATTCCTATCAACCACAAGTAGGGAAATATACCTAAGCAAATTTATAACCGACTTCTACGGATTTTGCATGCGCAAATCTTCATGAAAAGCCACGTGACTGGACGGATTTTTAAAGTCAGAACAAGGAGCCGTATGTCTGGCCCAGTATGGGCCTTTTTCACGCGGCAGCCATGTTGGTTTACACAATAGATTCCACTACGCGTATTCTGGAATTCAGAATACATTTATGCTAATGAAACAAGATTTTTATTCTCATAAGAATAAACATGGCTGCTGAGTGATAAAGGTCCTTAGTACCCGGGTCTTATAGTTTGGTAACCACTAGCTGTTATTACAGTTGACCCCACAATGAGAGATTCTTATTTGTTTTAATGATCATTCAAGCGAGACTACTGGATCGATACAATGCATAATGAGTCATTGCAACCGTAATGACAGCTATTGACTGTGTGGGAGAGCTGAGACAGTGGGCCTTTTTTTTGCAACAACAGGTCACGTGACCCTACCCCTTAAAATGAACAGTTGTGTCAAAATCAACATCAGAAATGAAAAGAGCACCTCGATATTATTAAAAGGGCAAAAGTTTTAGCTCAAATCGATGACTATAGGAGAAATGACATTAAATTGCCATTTCTCCTGTGTTACATGTTATAAGCTGAAACTTTGCCATCTTGCTAATATTGAGGTGCTTTTTCCATTGCTGATGTTTATTTTGACTCAACGTCTCTTTTAACGGGAGTTAGGGTCACGTGACCTGTTGTTGCAAAAGGCCTATTGAAAACTAAATAAATAAATAAAATTACCATCAAATAATTTAAAAATTTTAAAGTCTCAACAATCACAAATTTATTAAGTGATATTCTTATGAGCATGACATGCACAAACATATTGGGAGATACCCTTGTCATGAACACTTAGTAACTCATTAACTATTGACTTAAATCAGTATATACCATCGCCTAACAAGCCAACACTATAAGAGCAGTAAACATTTCATAACAGCAACAAATTATAACATCCCATAAATAAATTAGTTTTTCATTGCTTACCAGAACCAACAGGGATAAGCTCGTTTGTTATCTCCATTATTTTGCGAGACTGAAAGAAATTGATTCCCCTTTGTGCCAATGGAGCACGTCTTGAATCTCTTGCGTGTTTGGAAATCGAGGGGGGCATACAGAATGACTTCCTTGTCCTTCTCCAACCAATTCCTAGCCTTGATCGATGCGACGGACAAATAGTCATCTCTTGAGTATTTGAACCCGATGAATTGAACATTCCACATCGAGCAAGTATGAGGTCCACCTCAGTCTCTATACCGAAAAAATCGAGCGATTTCTTATGATTCGCTATTTCTTTACAGCAAGACACTAATGGAATTACGGTTTCAGCTTTTCTCGCACGATTTTCTGCGCCGCATTCTCCTCCGCATATGATCTTGAAGGAACACGACATCTTGTTTGTAAGACGACCAAGTGAAAGTATTCGGGGGGAAATTGAATTTAAATATTCACGAAGGTAATTGGAAATCTACAAGTTATTATTACTGGCATTTTAACTAAAGTCGTATGGTGAAAGTTCTCGGCAAAGCTCCTTCAAACGACACTGAAATAAACTTTTGACTTAACGTTTGAATATAAATTATTTTCATTTAGTATTATAGCACAACCGATGTGCCATTTCAGAACCTTACGATACACCAAAACATACTTGGTTAACTATCGTAATTATGTCCCAAAAAGTCGAGCCGCGCGCGGATTTCAAACTCCAGTTTGACTCCCAAAATATTTTAAATAAATATAAAGTAGCTAGACATACCAAGGAATCGTTTTAAGGTATGAAGAAGTACTTTTGAGTATTTTTTCGGTCTAGAAAAACAATTATTTGACTTCCTCTTTCTCGCATGCAGTTTGTTGTCGATTTCAGTGCGTGGAGTAAGACTCAATATTTGCGAAACTTAAAGGGCGCTTATGCTGCCAAAATCAAAAAGAGCCCGGAATTTTTTTTACTTAGCTTAAAGAACTTCCTTTCGAGGATATCTGGTGAAAATATTGAGAGTTTTGATGAAATACTACATACATTATTCTTTGCTCGAATGATAGGTGGTTTACAGGTGAATTTATCACCCCATGCATGTCGTCATTTTAAAAGGCCTCCGTTCTTCTCAAAAATAAATCATATCCGTTGAAATTACTAAATCTTGATTGTACTAGATCCAATTAACATAGATGCGATCAATCAATAAATTTGCTTTTGTTTTAGCGTTTGTACAGAACACTTATAAAACGCCTAAATACCGAGGTCGCTTTGGGTCGGATTGAGCGAAAGTCAGGCTGAAATCGTTTTTGCTCGTAATTTCTCAAAATAATAGATACTTGATCAAATCCCTCCTATTTCCTTTACCTACTCATCCAGTCCTATTTATAGGCAAAATGTAAGCCGAATCGATTTTTTGGCCGTGTCCGCGAATTTTCAAATTTTGTTTGATTTTTACTGACATTCACTCATAATACTTTATACAAATGAAGGAAGGTTTCAAATTTTGTGCTGAGATTTTTGTTACTCTTACTGTTAATATACCTACGACATCATCAAACAAAGTTTAGCTAATAGTTTGTGTAGTTAAATAATATATTTTTTCTTCCCTTTTTTTCGTTTCAATCAATCGCGGTACCAATAATCCAGTCAACCAGCGAATCAATGTAATAACGTGAACACGAATATAGAGGAAGAATTTGACAGAAGCCAAGCAGATGACGACCTTGAATCTTCCGCGGAAGCCGGAACGACAACGAGAACACAGCAGATTCTCTGTTGATGCAAAAGGTGTTACGGATGGCTTGGCAACACGTACTGATGTCCTAGCTAAAATAATGCAGCCAGACGAAAAGACTGGCCATTAAAAAATGGGCAGATACCATTTCTGATTCCAGCTCAAGCTCTAATGAATAAAATAACAAAAATACAGACAGCTCAGTGAACGTTAAGTGGGATTTAACTACCAGTAAGTTAACCGAGGTCCTGGGTTTTAGTTTATTTTGTTCATTATAACTTGGCGAGTTTACCCGCACATGCGGATTAAATATAAATATTGTTAATGTTCATTCTTTAAAAATCTTCATTGCCAGTATAGCTTTCTTGTTAGCTTTTACGTCCATGCTTACACTTTAAATGATATAAAGTCATAACTTTTTTTACTGAATATGCTCTTAATGAATTTGGACGGTAAATAAAATTGACGCCGCTATATCGTAATCATATCATATGCTAACGGCTATATTAAATAAATATATATCTAGCTTCGCAGTAGGCTACTGAGTAAAATGAGAAGACCTAGTGTGCTTGGTGCTGATAACAAATGTACTTGTGTTGATAAAATATGTTATGTTCATACTTGTGACTAAAAAATATATTTGTTAAAAGGAAAACTAAATGTCATTTATGCCAACACATGAGAGAAGATATTTTTTCTCCAGATCCATCCCCAAATAGTTAGTTCAAAAAGCAAAATTTTATTCCCCAGACCTTTAGATTATCCCTTTTTATCTCTCTTTTAAAAACGACGAACAAACAGAGAATTTAAGGTGCTATAATTTGGAACTTTTAAAGTTGGTATTATCGTCTGGAACTTTTAGTGCCAAAACCGCGTTTATACCGGTAAATCGGAAAACTCTAATCTGACCAGACCCGGAGAAACGGAGTTCACTATCTGAAACATACTGTGATAGTCTTCTAGGTCAGAAAGTTTCAGAGATTTTCATTGTTCAGTTTTAATATTATTCGAGTTTTAATATTTTTGGATCGCGAATCTATGAAATATCAACGGAATCCCGTGATATGCACAAAATATATTAATTTCGGTCTCTGACAAACTATTTTTACGATATTTTCGCTTATCCACGTAGTAACCAGTGATGATGAGAAATCGAGATCAATCGGTTGGTCTGATTGCAATTAAATACAAAATTAGAAAAGTAAGCATTTTTCGCTTTTAGAAGTGGCCACAGTAAATCCGTGAAACTTTAGTAATACTAAATTGTACTAATTTGTACTAGAGTGCAAATAATATACCCGTGAAATAGATAGATAGCTAACTAATTACTAACTTTGTGCTATTGGTTGCCTAAGCTAATTAGTCAAAGAAATAGGCGAGCCGTGACGGATAAACTAGTTCACGCGTGCTACCCAAGGGCGCGCATTTTTAAATATTTTAAAGCACGCTTGCGAAAACTGAAACAATATTTTATTGTACATGCTTTTCCTTCGTATAATTTGACATGCTCGCATTTACGAATTCGTATCTGTTAAACAAACAAGTGAACTTGATTGATGTTTTATGACGTGATATTCAACTGATGACTGTATAATCTTCAAATTGTCTAGTGTTTAAGTCATTGTTTTTTCGTTCTTAAAGCTAAATTACAAATGACGATAGTTTTTCTTCATTAATTGTCCACACGGCGGGCAGAAGCAAAAGTTGCGTTCTACGAAGCTCAAACATACGGAAGCCCAGACGGCTCATGCTCACCACAAATTTTCATTGACAGTTAACGTTTTTGACAATTGACAGATAGCGTTGACAATTGACAGTTAGCATTGACAATTGACAGTTAGCGTTGACAATTGACAGTTAGCGTTGACAATTGACAGTTAGCATTGACAATTGACAGTTAGCGTTGACCATTGACAGTAGGTGAATTGACAGTTAGCGTTGACAATTGACAGTTAGCGTTGACAATTGACAGTTAGCGTTGACAATTGACTCGTATGAGCCCAGTTGTCAATGAACATGCGGATATTACAACATGGCGTCTCGGAAATGATTGTTTAGATTGCTTTAGAGCCTGCAAAATGGAGGTAAAACATTCACTACTGAAAATCATTGTGTTTCTTGATGTTTTCTGCCGTTCGGTTGCCGTTTTAGATTACACACCAGCTTTACGCAATGACGATACTCCCAGAGACGATTTGATAGAGCAGTACTTCAAATTAGGGTTTAGTAGAGTAGAAATTTTGAGCTGCCTTGCCTTGTTACATGGGATACAGCTTAGCCTGAGTCAACTCAAACGTATACTTCAGAGAAGAGGCCTTTTAGAAGGGGTCCACAGAGTTCCTTAACGATGGTTATTGATGCTGTGGAAAAGGAGCTACAAGGAAGTGGCAGTGTTATAGGTTATAGGTCAATGTGGCAAAGGGTTGTTAATGAACATGGCTTAGTGGTGACACGCAAAACCGTTCGTTTGGCCCTTAAAATGCTTGATCCCGTTGGCGTAGAATCGAGACGAACTTACCGTGTACCCGGGCCAAATTTTCTGTGGCATATCGATGGTTACGACAAATTAAAACCCTTTGGGTTTTGTGTCCATGGGTGCATTGACGGTTATAGCAGACGGATAATGTGGCTAGAGGTAGGACCTACAAATAATGACCCTGTTGTTGTGGTAAAATACTTTATCAATTGCATTCGTCAAATTGGTGGTACACCTCGTGTAGTGCGTGCTGATTGTGGCACTGAAAATGTTCGTGTTGCAGCTACACAACGGTTTTTAAGACGCAATTGCAGTGATGGTCTTTCTAAAGAAAAATCTTTTATGTATGGAAAATCAGTTTCTAACCAAAGAATTGAGGCATGGTGGGGGCAGTTGCGTAAGGGGTGTACTGTCTGGTGGATCAATCACTTCAAGACTCTAAGGGACAATGGTTTGTTTTGTGATGCCAACATAATACATCGGGAATGTCTTAAATTCTGTTATATGCCTGTAATCAGAAGTGAACTTCTTAGAGCAGCAAAACTATGGAATACACATCGCATTAGACGGTCCAAAAATCAAGTTGCACCTTCAGGTCGACCAGATATATTATACTTCCTACCAGAAACTGAAAGTCAAAGAGACTTTAAAGTGGAAATCAGCATGGAGGACATCACCACTTCTGAGGAAGTTTGCTGTCCTGATGATCTTCCAATAGATTTCTCACCAGAATTTGCGTCTTTGGCAGAGATTATTATGATGGAGCATGGACTGGAGATGTCTCAATCACCGGAGGAAGCTCGAGAACTGTATTTACTCTTACTAGAGGAAATTCAGTATCTATTATAAACTTGGGTAAGAAAGAGATATTTTACGGTTTAGTATTTGCAAAGTACATTGTAGCTAAATAACAATCTTCCAGATCTTTGACTATAATATGTGTTGAAACAGAATATTTGCTAACTCAAGTGCAAACAGCAACATTGTACAGAGGAATTAAGGATGAAAAGTTTGCACAAAAATTGAGGAAAAGCAATTTGTTTCAACTATTTTCGAAAAGATTTAGAAGATCCAGGGAATGTGGTTTATCTATTCTTTTTATGCAGAGACTGACAATTAGGTTTTGATATGCATACTGGTATCTTTGCACATTTTGTTATTTATAATGACGTAATTAAGGCAGTTTATCTAAATTTAAACAAGTCCTCTATTGCTTCAAATGTGAAAATAGCTTTGATAAAGTATAGATGCTGTTATATATGCAAGCATAGTGATTTACTACGTTGCAAAGATGCTATAAATATCACATTGCAAAGCCACTATAGCTAGTACTTCATAGAAGAGGTTTGTAATTTTAAAGTTTATGATTGTGAGTTGGGTTTGAGCTTTATTTCATAGCAGCACATCTCTATGTCATATAAATAATTTTTTGCATTGCTTTAAAAACTCCATAAAATACAAATAAAATTTGACTGTAACATGCTTTTCTCATTATTTTGAAAAATGGCCATATCTTATAAAACATATTTTGATGATGACAACAAATAAATTAAAACTTGTAAGGATAACTTCTATCCAAAGCATTTATCAGTGGTTAGAAATATAGGAATTGCCTTTTTTTTTTGCACCATCCCCTTAATAAATTGACTTGTGTCCTCTCCCTCATCTTTTCATTTGTCTTTTATCCCTCTTTTTGTCTGCACTTACGAGTGGGTCAGTAATTGTTAAACAGTCCACCTTTACTTCATGTGTTGTGATAATTTTTGCTTTGTGTCTTTGTGAAGCTTGCCCAAGACTGTCATGGTCAAAAAAACAGGAAGCCCAGCTGAATTATTGTTCAGCAGTGACTGTGTAGACAAAAATCCATAAAGGGAATGTTTTAAGCCTCTGTTCAAAAAATGAAATTATTGTTTTAAGATTTTTTAAATTGTTTTCAAAAACAATATAGTTATGGTATTAAATTGAAAATGTTTCACATCTTTATTTTTAAAGGCATTTATTACTAACCAAACAAACTCAACATTTTACTCATATAAATTGTACTGTAACATTTCAAGTGTGACATCATACTGTCAATTAAAGCTATGACAAGCGTAATCATCCTAATGAACACATCAATTTAGTGGGAAATATATATTTCATCTGTGCTATAGCTTGAGGGAGAAAACAAATAATAATTATTAGAGTCTCAGATACACTTGGATGTTATTTCTTGCATCTCTATGATGAGATTGAGGACTCTAATAATCATTGGCAACAAGCAAAAATATGACAATTAGCTGTGAAGTGCATTTAAAACTGAACACTAACATCAGATGCCTTACTGGATTGTGAAAATAATCCTTGAACAAAAATCAGTATGCTAATTTTGTCATTATGTGGTAACTCAACTGAGATACTACATGTACATGCACACTGTAGAGTGGTATCAATTTTTACAACAATAGCAATTACTGCTTAACTCAATAACACTGATAAATCAGATGGCAGCTAGGTCAAGACTTTCAATTGATGGAGCCCAGGCCTGAATGCATGATTATCAAACTATCAACTCAACAGTAATAATTTTTCAATGCACATAGAGCACTTTTCACATGAATGGGAAATTATACAGCCATGATACAACAGATAATTTGAATGTTTTCTTAAATATAAGTTACAGACGTTACAGTACAAAACCCATTCATCAGAAAATAACTCTGCAGTACATTTTGGTTGATTATGGAGGGCTATGTAATAGAGCAGTACTAGCTTATATAATAACTACTGCTTTAATAACAGTGACTCAACAGTAATAGTTGAATAGTAAATATCATGTTCTACTGGAATGTGAAGTGAAAAGAGAATTGGTTTTCCAGAAGTGAATCCATGGTCATCTTGAATGCATTAAATGTAGTGTAACCATTAGATGGTAGTTTGATTACTGCACCACAGGTATGGGCTTTAGGTAGTGGTTCCACAGAAGTGCTTTCGAAGAAAGCTACCAAGATATTCTTTACAAGTATAGAGCTACTTCCAGTGCAGAACTTCAGAAATGTTGCGCATCTCTTTAGTGTTGAAGTTGCCACATACCTTTTTAAGAAGTCAAATCACTTTGATTCTTTCAATGAAAGGTCATCTCGTGTCGTCACCAACAATGCTGCAACTTTCTGAGGATCTGGGGATTGGATCTGATAAAGTTCTTTTATCTCTTCCTTAGTTACAGTACTCCACAAGTTTTGACCATGGGTACTTGAAGTCATTCCATTGTTAATCTTTCCCATTGTATGCAGGGGCAAATCAAGTAACTCACACTTAGCCATCTGTAAAGCAAGATCCTTGAGGTTGTGTTGTCCTGGAGTTGTACGGATGCCAACACGACTTTCTAGTTCCATAAAAAAACTTAAATCTTCACTGCCCAGAATTGACAAGGATAAGATTTGTGATAATCTTGAACCCTCATAAGGACCCAAGTACTTAATATAACCCTTCAGCAAGGTTTCACAGTCAGCAGCCACTTCATTGACTCCCAAAAGCATTGCTTCTATGTATGTGTTGTTCAGTATTATTGGAAAGTATCCAGTGAGCACAAAACCATGATGGATGATCTTTCCTAGTGTTATAAATTCTTTATCTGAAGTACCCTTTTGCTGAGGTACAAAGGAATCATCATTGCCTTCCAAGAATCTCATGGCACACTCTTTCCAAAATGAAGAGAAGACATCTCTGCTGATTCCTCCAAAGTCAGCTCCACTCTCATCTTTGAACTGGAATTGAACAACCTCATCTAAGATTTTTTCATCATCACTATACAAAACCATCATATTTGAAACAATGTTCCATCTGTCAACATTCACAACCCTTGCACTACATCCATCCTCTTGAAGCTGTCTTAATACCGCTTTTCTTTTGGATTCAAATGATAGTTCGTCCTGAAAATCAGTATAAAAAAAGACAGTGAAATGAAATAATTTTATAAAGAACAAAGGAAAGTTTGCAACAAAGTAAGCTTTGTCAACAAATGCATTTTGAATATGAGAATTTTGAAATTGTATTTGGTTTATCCAAATTGGTAACAAAAGTGAATGATTTATTCCTTTTTTGTGTTTGCGGTGCACATTATTTGGAATAATGTTTTTTCTTAGTCTTTAGTATTTCGTCTCCATTAAGAATGTGAAAGTGTTTCATATTGACACATATTTGTCATGTTATGCTTTATTGAGTACTAGTGTTGGATCCTATATTGGTGATTACACACGGCCATAAACTACAAGATCAAATCTGAAATCAAAACTAAGTAATTCTATATAGGGTGTGACGTAATGTCACGCCATGAACAGTAACATAATATAACAATATTTGTTAGTTGGCCTTGATGTTTAGTCTACTTTGTGATCGTTTTCATCAGATAATGACTACCACCAGCATAAACAAAACATAAACAAGACCCTAAATGTGTATGAATCTGAAAAATGCATGTGCAATAGCCAAATATGTATTTTCTTGTTCAATATTGTATGAAGCATTTTATATTAGTCATAATACTAGCATACTTTAAGCTATATTGCAAGAAAACCAAAATGTTTTTTTCCAGAAAATATCCATAATTATATAACCCCATCACATTGTAAATAATCTATGAAATGCACTTGAGTTTAACTCTTTACCTTGTCCAGGCCCAATAAATGTGGCAATGCCACCTGTCGAAAGTAATACCCTCTCTAAAAAATAAGTAAAAACAATGTGATGTGAAAAATTTGCCAAAGTATTTGCAATTGCATTATAAAAGTAATTGTAACTAAATATTATGTGTGTGCACATGAAATTAATAAATGAATAACACAACTCAACATCAAGTAATGCCATTACTAACTGATAATACTTAACACTGCATAGCATAGTAATTCTTGCAGTTAGTTTAATTTCAGTTTTTTTATTTGTCATTTTTCCTAAATTACCATAAATACAAGCTACCTCTTCATCAGAATTGAATGTTGGTAGTGGCTCATTAGTACTCGATACAAATACTGGTTGTAGCTCATCATTATCAGAACTGTGAACATAATTTTAAAAATAATACATTTTATTATATAATAACTGAGTATTCTGCCAATTTGACATGCATGAGGTTGATTTGTAGTAGCAGGTGTCCCAAACTTCCTTAATTGCATGGGATGAAAAAATATTTGTGACACTTAATATTTCTCAATTGATAAATTTCAGGAGACTTACTTTCTAGCCAAAGAAATAATTAACTGAGGTATTATTTATGACACTGTAATTTTATATTAATTAGTCCTTTGTCAGGGTTAGATTACTTTGACAAAGGAATAATATCTCAAATGTAGACACAACTATTCTACTATCTATCACTTTCACTGCTTCATTACTAGAAATATTGAGAACTTATGATTGTTTTTCATTAGATTTGCATACCTTTCACCATCATCATATTCGAGTAACTGGGAAGGAACTTTAATTGCGTCTATTGCCAGAATGTCATTTGGAAGGCTCTGGGACTCAACAACTGGCAACCCATCTGCTTCACCCAATGAATACTGTGAAGAACACTGTGGGTCAGCTTGCACACTTAAGTTGATGGTATCATTTTCAGTACCACATGCAAGCCCAAATCCTCTGAAGTTTAAATCTCCTTCGATGCTTGGCGTTGATGTAGATTCATTCATATAAAGCATTGATGATATTGATGTTACAGGTTGTGATGGTGTCATAAGTGCATAAGTATGATCTGTTAACTCAAAATGTTCTGGAACATCACTTAATGAACCAATCCAATCATATATGGCCGTTACTTTCTCTGATTTTCTGAAGTGTCGATGAACTACACCCACACTAGAATGACGTACATATATAAGCACGCCATCGTCTGCACTGATCGGTTCAGAAGGCACTCTTCTTTGTCTAGATTCTCTAAGTTTTTCTTTGCGTTCTGCATCTTTCATTTCTTTTAAAAGAAGATCCTTTTTTTCACTTTCTTCCTGTTCTTTCTTAGCTTCTTTCTCTTGATCTACTTTTAAAGACTCTTCATATGCCTTATCTTGCTCCTTCACTATCATTCTTCTTTCTTTGATTGTCTCCAAGGATGATTCAGACTCAGTACTTGGAAGAAGAATGGACTTACGTGGTTCTCCCTCTTCATCATTATCACTTGTATTAACCTTGGAAGTGAGATACAATCTAATTCTTGTAAGCTTGGAGGATTCCAAATATCTCTCCAGTGTAAAAGCTTGGGTTACACCATCAACAGTAATTTCACTCATATCTTCATGTTTATAGTTAGCTATGCCAAAAGACATGTCAGCTTCATTTCCGTAACAGCTCTTTCCACCAGGAATAAACAGTTCTTTTGCTATACTGATAACATCATGGGCATCAGCTGTCAACATAAGATCTATCTGTCTGGAGCCTCCACCTGAAGAAGATCGCACAGGTAAATACCTGTTTTTCTTGGGTGAGAAATGTAGCCAACCTAAAATTACAACAACATTCTCTTAGTGTCTACATTTTAATAATAGTTATTATTAAGTTTTTATCCATAAAATAATAAAAGTATTACAGTAAATACCTGTTGTGTAAAAACATTATTTATTCATATAAATAATTGTACATTGAACATACTAATACATTTCTAAATTAACAATATTTATAAATATTTTCATGCATAATAAATTTATTTATAACACTAATTTATATGTATTTAATTATATTTGAATGTAAGTGTAAATACATTTTTGTAATATCAAAATTAATGTAAATTTAAAGTCACATTTCTATGATCATTTGCAAATTACTAAATTAAGTTTGTCAATAAAAAAAGATGTGCAAAGCTCAAACCCAGATCAAAGTTAATTAAAAGGTAATTAAAAGTAATTTAGTTCATTAATATTAAGAATCAATTATTGATGCATTGTAATTATTACAATCATCATCATAGCTCTGTCAAGAACACAATCAACTCAATATTATTGAGAAAAGAGTCCTATTACTTTCTCCTGCCAATACTTGCTTGCTTTTTTGTTGTTGTTGCTGATCAATGCATATTTTGTTTATTGCAACTGTAATTTTATGTGTTAAATTATGTTCATAAATTAAAGTAAAATAATGAACATCTATGGTTGAATGTTGTCTACATTACCTGAAATAATACAGATTTACTTTTAGAGCATGTATTTACAAAAAAAATAATAATAGAAAAATACTATACTGACCTAACAAAACCTTTCTTGTTTTGATACGGTTTGAGGTAGAACGTTTTGGTGGAAGTTCAATCTTTGATTTTTTTCTTGATGAACTGTGCAAAATTGCCTCAAGAAGGGATCTTTTCCTGTCTGCATTCGCATCTTTTTTGCACATATCTGTGGCAAACCGTTTCAGTGCAATCACATCTCCAAGGGCATGAATGCCGAGATTTCTTATCTCTTCATTAGTACAAATAGAAATTGTTTCAACATCCATCTAGAAGAAATCCAGAAATAAATTGATGTATGCATGTAGATGTACATTGTGTAGAGCTGACCATACAAAATTATGTATGTTCAATTACATCATGATCACATTGAAATAAATTTTACCTTTTCTGCTACAAACTTCTTTATAACATTTTCATCAACCTTTCTTCCTCTAAGAAATTCGGCAACCTTTGAAAAAAAATGAACAAAAATTAAAAGCAGTTATGGTTTTATTTCAACATCGAATTCCCTACTGATGTCAAACTGTTGAATTATATTTTAATACAAATCATGAGGAACTGAACACTGAGCATTTAATAAAAAGGTTTAAATATTTTAATGCATGGGATTTTTATTTATAGAGCATGCAGAAAACATTTCCCTTATTTATATCAATGACAACTGAACCAAAACAAATAATCGAACGCTATTGTTATGCAAATATTCACTCTAAATTAGGGGATCACAATAATAACAATGTTTCTAATTCCCTTAACGACCATATATCGTTCTAATTTTGTTATCTACAAAGACATTAACAAGTATTTACCTGATTAACAGAGGAATTTTGGACAGAAGGCGAACCACCACACGAGGAAGACGCCATGTTGGAATAACCGCATGTTCATTGACTGCTGGCTCATATTTATAAGCGCTAATTGTCAACGCTAACTGTCAATTGTCAACGCTAACTGTCAATTGTCAATGCTAATTGTCAATTGTCAACGCTAACTGTCAATGGTCAACGCTAACTGTCAATTGTCAATGCTAACTGTCAATTGTCAACGCTATCTGTCAATTGTCAAAACGTTAACTGTCAATGAAAATTTGTGGTAAGCATGAGCCGTCTGGGCTTCCGTACAAACAAGTAGGGCAAATACGGTTCAATCTAAATGGTTTTTGGGCTGGCCAAAGCCAATACGCAGTAGACACCTGGAGTACTGGAACACAACATGCACATTGGAGTAATTGATGCCTTTCTCGCCATTTTCAAGGAAAAAGTAAGAAGATTTTATGGAAGATGTTTGCGAATTTATATTTAACTGGCTTTTTAAATTATCTAATCAATAACGATTTTGATGTTCTACAAATTTTAATTATAAAAATGGTAGAAAACACGTTTATTTGCGTACTGGGTCTTTTTTAGCTATAGTTGTTTGAGCCTTGATTTGTTTTAGTTTATAAATGCGTATTGTCTTGATCTTTAGCGCTATAAAACAAATAAAAATGGTAGAAAACACGTTTATTTGCGTATTGGGTCTTTTTTAGCTATATTTGTTTGAGTCTTGATTTGTTTTAGTTTATAAATGCGTATTGTCGTAGTTTATAAATGCGTATTATAAAAATGGTAGAAAACACGTTTATTTGCGTACTGGGTCTTTTTTAGCTATAGTTGTTTGAGTCTTGATTTGTTTTATTTTGTAAATGCGTATTGTCTTGATCTTTAGCGCCATAAAACAAATAAAAATGTGTGTGTGGGTCACGATTTAATGCAGAATTAAATGTGCGTCTTGTGTCTTGCTTCTTAGCTCAATTTAATAAACTTGTTAGAAAAAACGTTCATTTGCGTATTGAGTTCTTACTCTAGTAAAAGCCCGTGCCCTTGTCATGCCTCACTGAATTCCTATGTGTTGTCTAATTAAGCGCTAACTATCTCCTATTTAATCCTAACTATTTGGGTGTTACTAAAACGAGTAACGCAGTAACGAGTAACGAGTAACATGAAATTTTTCATACATTTAAAAATCTATGGATAAATGGTAATAAAAAAAAAAGTAAAATTACTTACGAATAAAGTAATTACTCGGGGATCCAAGACATCCAAAGAGGATATTTTGCAGCGGAAACATAATTAGTAGCGAAATGAAATATGGCGGACAGAAAGCCACAGGAATCCCAGATTTGTATTCTGGACTTCCGCTTTAATTATATATGCAGTGGCCGAGGATCGTCCATTTTCTCTCAAGGTTTGCTATTATGTTGCCTATGTCTATGTCAATTCTATTAAAACTAAAGATGACAATGCCGAGTAAAGGTGTGGCGAATTCTTTTTTTCCATGATTTCTTCAATAATTTTTTGTTTTTCTTTTTTACAATATTTACAAAAAAATGATAGTTAAAAAGCTCGTTAAAAAAAGTCATCATTTTCCAAGTGACGTGTGATTTGAAAGCTCGACCAATCAGAAACGCGATGTACACCAGGCGGGCGACACTTTTAGCGTTACGCACAGGGTTCCCATGCGATGACCACGAAAACTTAGTTGCATAGTTTACTATATTCTATACCTATGGTGCTCCGCTCGCGCGGGCCTGTGGCCCGCGGGGAGCTCCGCTAATAATTGGCACTAAAAAGATACAAATATCAGTAGATATCAACATACTGCTTATAAGACTGGATTTAATTACCTTCGGTGTCATTTCAAGCAACCAATCAAATAATGAAATCAGTTCTTCTTTATGCACTACAAACATTTTTTCATCATAGAAAGCATAAGTTGTTGTTTTTAATAACGGTTTAGATGAGTTATAGTTGCATGAGGGGTCATATTATGGGGAGTCATGGCAAATAAACCAATTAATATAAAATATATATCTCAGAATTGAATATTAAATAATTTTAATAATATTATTAAATAATAATAATATTAATAATATTATTAAATATATAGCTCAGTATTATATGTTACACTCGATGGCCGAATAAATGACTAGATAAACAAAGATTCTGATTGAACATATTTACTGACCCATGGCCGCCATCTTACATACCACAGGTAACCCAAACAGAACACAGGGTTCCCAGAACACTACATCTCCCCCTGTTTTCAGAAGCTATTTTACAATAACAAATAACAAACATCTCTAAATTTAAAGTGTCCAAGTGTCTCTTATCCTAAGTGTTCAAAATCTAAAGTGTTCAAGATAACCAGATAATAATAATAACAATGGATCTGGTTTTGCATCAATAGTTCATAAACAGTGTTCATGTCTTTGCTACAACATAGTCTTTCAGCCGTGTTGGCAGTTTTCTTGTCCTTTGTGGTCTTGCTCCATGTGGTTGCCCAGTTGTAGCTGGATTGGTGTGTTGTTGGTCGTTGAAGACTTCTCTCGGCTCAGTATCTTGTGAGGCAGGACCTTCAGAGCTCTCAGGGATGACTTCCTTAGCTTTGGGCGTGTCGCTGTCTTCAACTTCCTTTGTAGTGGAAAACTCTGTGATGTACTTCTTGACATGACTGGAGTTCCTTGAGTACTGTACTCCCTCGGGGCTTTCTACCAGAAGGCTGTTACCTTTTTTGTCTACAACTTTGTACGGCACAGGGTTGAAGGTAGTTGTCAGCTTGTTTTGCTTCTCTTGTCTGACGAGTACTTCATCTCCAATGTCTGTGTTAGAATACTTCGCTCCACGCCTTGTATCAGCATAGGCCTTATACTTTGCTTTCTGTTCAGCGTCTCGGTCACGAACTTCTTGTTCCACATGTATGTCTCTCAGCTCGGGCAATTTGGTGCGTACTTTGCGACCGAACAATAACTCTGCAGGGCTCATGCCAGTGGTAGGATGTTGAATGCTTCTATATGCAGTCAGGTATGTTCTGAGCTCTCTTCTCCAGTCTTTCTTCTCTGCATTAGCAATCTGCAACCTCTTTAGAAGTGAACTGTTCTGGCGCTCCACCTCCCCATTGGCTTGGGGCCATTTCGCTGTGTTCTTGTGATGTCGAATTCCTTCTCTCTCCATGTATTCTGTAAACACTGCTGCTATAAACTGGGGGCCATTATCTGATGTCAGACTCTCAGGTAGGCCATGTCTTGAGAATACTCCTAAGCAGGTAATGATCTTCGACGTCATAGTTGACTTTAGAATGTCTATTTCGTAGTATCGACTATAATAATCGACCACCACCAGAATTGATTCACCTGGTGGCATGGGTCCCAGCAAGTCCACTGCCAAGTCTCTCCATGGTCCAGATGGAAGGGTTGTACTTCTTATTGGCTCTGGGGGATCCAGTTGACTGACAAGTTGGCATCCGTGGCAAGCTTTGCAATACCTTTCTACATCTTTTTTCATCCCTGGCCACCTAACCAGACTTTACTGCGCAACCTCTGCTTGGTGCCAGTCATGCCTAGATGACCCTCATGGGCAAGAGACAACAATCTAGATCTGAGCTTCACTGGTACAACTATCCTTGGTCCTCGGAGCACGAGCTGTCCAATCACACAGAGTTCACTGCTTACAGGGGTGTACTGCCTATGTTTCAGCTGCTCCCACGGTGTTCCATTTATACACTTTCTGACTTCACTGAGTTCTTGATCATCAGCCGACGCTTCCTCAACTTCGCGTGTTGTCATGGCCTTTGGTGTGGCTGAGATTGCAACAAATCTCACATATTCCTCTGCCTCTGCGGCATGTTTGCTATCCCCTCCACTCTTGCTCAATAGCCTTGATAGTGAGTCTGCAATGTTCTTTGCACCTGGTTTGTATTTCACTTTGAAGTTGTATGGCTGCATCCTGAGGACCCATCTTTCGATGCGTGCGCATGGCCTTGACTTTGGCCCATAGATGACCTCAAGAGGCTTGTGATCTGTAACCAGTTCAAACGGAATGCCGTACACATATGGATGGAACTTCTCACAGGCCCAGACGAGAGCAAGAGCTTCCTTCTCCGTCTGCGAATACCTCTTTTCTGTGTCACTGAGACTGCGACTTGCATAGCTAATGATTCTGGGGCCATCTTTTTGCTGTTGGGTAAGAATTGCTCCTAAACCCACTGGGCTGGCATCTGCTATGACTGTCGTTGGGGCTTCTTTGTCGAAGTATCCTAGCGTTTCTGCACTGGTAAGTCGTCTTTTCAGTTCCTCGAACGACAACTTCTGTTCCGTTCCAAACTCAAGTGGTGTTCCTTGCTTTGTTAGTCGTCTCAGAGGTTCTGAAACAGTTGCCAGGTTGGGTATGAACCGTCCAAAGTAGTTGACAAGGCCTAAGAAGCTACGAACTTTAGATGCTGTGTTTGGCTCTCTGGCTTCTAAGACAGCTTTCACTTCTTCGCAGTCTTCTGCGCAACTTATCCCTCGTTCTGACAGAACCATTCCGACAAACTTCAGCTCATCCATGCTAAATTGGCACTTTGCAGCATTAAAGGTTAATCCACACTCGCCCAGTCTCTTGACAACATTCTCTAGGCGAGCATCGTGTTCCTTCTGGTTTCTTCCGTGTACTATGATATCATCTGAAATGTTTTGCTGACCTTCTCTTTTTTTTAATCTCTTTTTGATTTATACAAATGATTTACCCCGATGTCTTGAGTAAAGCACACCAAGACTTTATGCCGACGACACCAGCCTAACGTTTACAGATTGCAATATATCAACTCTTCAACAACAAATGAATACTGACTTAGACCAGATTTCATTATGGCTTCGACCTAATAAGCTCACACTAAATGTTCTTAAGTCTGAGGTCATGTTGATTGCTTCAAGACAAAACGTTTCTTGTCTTAAAGACATTCCTCTTGATTTGTCTGTAAACAACTTGCTGTTAAAAAAAACTAATGAAACAAAGTATCTTGATGTGCTAGAGTGAAGTCATTAAACCCGTGAAATAGATGTTAGACTAATACACTTAAGTAGACCCTAATTCCATTGTTTTCTTTTGTGTCTTTTTGACTATAACATGTTGACTAGTATTTTTTATTTCACGGGTTAAATGCCTTCGCTCTAATTGATGAAAACCTTTCCTGGAAATCGCATGTTGACTACATTAGTAAAAAAATTCCATCAAACCTTAGCATAATAAAAAAAAGAAGTCAATGTTGGATCGACATTGCCTTGTCAAAGTATATATGGCAATTGTTGATCCATACTTCAACTATTGTAGCTTAATTTGGGATGGCATTGGAGACACGCTTGCACAGAAATTACAAAATTACAAAATCGTGCTGCCCGTATAATTACGGGTGCTGATTATCGTTTAGTAAGGACCAGCCAAGTATTTAAAGAACTCAAGTGGTCAACTCTAGATGAAAAAAGAAAAATGCAAAAAGCGTTCATGATGTTTAAGATCATTCATGGTCTAGCTCCTTCTTACTTAGATGATATGTTTGCAAAACAATTTGCATCAGTATCATATCAACTACGTAATAGCGCAGCGCAACCGTGACGTCATAAAAACGAAGACAAAGGCGAAATTCGGACAAACAAACTTACAAGTTTACTTTCAGCAGATAATTTTCACAGCCGATCGCAGTTGATCTTAGTTTACATGGATTATTATTGTAACTTTAAGTAAAAATAATAAAATCGGTTCGTATAATCCTCGTAGCGGTTAAACAGAATGCAATGTTTGTCCGAATCTTTAAGCTATTTTTAGAATCATTGCGCTGCGCTATTCCAATTATAATCTGCAGATACCAAAAGTGCGTAGTGAACATCACAAAAATAGTTTTGCTTTTTCCGGAGCTAAATTATGGAACTCTCTTCCAGATTCAATAAAAGGAGAACAATCTATTTCCAGATTCAAGAAAAAAGTAAAAATTCATTTTTCTGCATCGACAACAGATTGATTCAGAACAAAAATTTTCTTGTAAAAGTCTCTTATTATTATTGATTCTCTAATTAATCATTTATGTTCTTGAATAATGTAACTTTTAACTTCGTTTTATATTGCTTATATACTCTTACGGCCTCTAGGGAGACCAGCCGCTCAGTTTTTAACTTGTGTAGTTGATAGAGTAACCGTGATTAAATAAAGGCATATTATTATTCTCGTCGTCGTCGTCGTCGTCCCCCCTCCGTCCCTCGATCCACCATTTGTCCGTTCATCCATCAAACTTAATATTTTCAAAGTAATAGTATTGATAATTCCAGCAATGAAGCTGACTACCTCTTTGACAAGCATTTTTGAATCAAACTCAACAGCCATCCAGGGCAAGACTAGAACACAAGATATGCGCTCTTACTGTGTTTGGAACTTACCGGCTTAGAGCTAAATGGGGGTTGCTAAATTGCGAGTCTGCGAGCCCGAGTCTCTGATATGCGAGCTGCGAGCCTTTTTTAGCGCCAATACATATTTTCGCGCCAAAACATGAATATCATGGTCTAGAATTCAAGATTGAGGATGCCTGTGAAAAGGTGAGTAAAGTAAACTCTCATTTAGTTAGAAATCTGCTCAAAAATATTGGATTTTTTATCTTAAAAATCCTTTAATAACCAAATTATAATAATGTCTCATAACTGAGGAATTGCTTTAGAATTTCAGAGTTTATGCTCTCAGAGCTGGATATTTTATGCCCAATGGATGCTAATACTGAGCAACAGAGAACTCGAACTGTGGAGTATTGAATGACAAGACTTAACAAAAGAATTTGTATAAAAACTTACTTGAATTCTACTTATTCCTGGTCCTTCAAAGTCATCAATTTGCTGTTTAAGATATTTGTTGTTTTGAAAAAGGGCCTCGGTTTGATAAGTTTTGTTATAATTATGTCCTTATGGCCTAATCCAGCAAGTAAGATACATTTTAATTTGTAGAATACATGGGATGCTCAATCCATGAGGTACTATCCTTTTGAAGGTACACCGCTGACCTAGCCTTCCAATTTCATTGGTGAAATTTGTTTTAGAGGTTCAAACCAGATCAATATGAATGTGTAACAACGTTATTCACTAAACAGGACGTAAAACTCTTGATCATTTTTAAGTTTGCAGTAACTTAAACGGCGTCATAGTTAGGGGAGTTATTTTATCTCCCGGGTTCGTGCATCCACCAGGTAGGTGAATATGAACCAGATAGTAGTCTCCTACAAAAAAAAAGAAAAAGGTTCAAAATTACAAAAGTTGTATGCATAAACTGAAGGCTCGCAAAATAGGCTCGTGGCTCGCACACAGAGGCTCGGCATCATCATTAACAGCCTTCTTGCCATATGTGCTTTGTTAAATTGCAAGAAAAACACAAAAGGTCAAATATTATAAAAAGGATTTCTCAAAATCAGAACTAGTTACCTCATTTGCCGGGGTCGATCCTTAAAATACACACATTCTAGATTACTGATGTCGAATCTGTGGTCGATTGAACGAATTTATACTTTTCGTTTTTTACTTTCAAAAAGCTCCGATTTGAGACGAATATTTGTGAGATCCTTCTTCAAGAATAGGCACTTTGTGAAGCAAAAACCTTAAAAATTATTCGCAAAATACGGCATGTTTGGTACCAAAATAAAGCTTGAATCCTCAGCTCTCGTTTGCCATCGTTTGTAATAGGATACCTATTAAAGCACAGGAATACCGTAGCAAAAGGTTTTGTTTCTCTAAGTACGGGCCTGAGAGAGCTTGGGCTTCCTGTGGTTTTTATTTTATACATGATATCCGCTGACTTGGCAAGCGGCGCATGGCCGGAATAGTTGGCGATGGACTCGCAGACTCGCACTTTAGTTAACCTCCAGCTAAGTCAGACTTGGCGTTAAGCGAATTCTGACCTCCACCACCAACCAGGTTCTTTTGTACTTGCCACTGCGCACCCTGTTCAAGCCACAATTGACACTGCCAATCTGAAATGAAAAGACCGAGAACGACTTGACTTTGAATAGATGACAAAAATAACGTAAACAAATGTCCAAATCGCTCGTAAGTGCTTGGTATGACCACACGGAGTTTTGATCAATGGATTATTCCAGCAATGAATCTGACTACCTCTTTGACAATCATTTTTGAATCAAATTCAACAGCCATCCAGTGCAAGACTTGAACACAAGGTATGCGCGCTTTCTGTGTTTGGAACTTACTTGAGGTTTGATCACTGAACTTAGCTTTTCATTAAGGACAAAGCTGCATCATCATGAAAGCTGATAAGCAAAAATCGATGCTTCTTTCACTTAACGATCTTTTGGTTATCCATATTAAGAGATTTACGTTTTTGTATAGAGTATTATTACCGCTATGAAAGTAATAAAATAGATATGCTTACTTTATTAGCAGAAAAACAGAAAATAAGCTGGACATAAGATATACGTCGCTTCTGAGTTTGATTGCTAAACTATTGAATCATTTATTTTTTTGCCAGGCCATATAAAACGAAACCAAACTGGCGTTAGCTAAAGTGATAATTCATTCATTAAGATGTTTTCATTTACATTAAGGACTTCTAAAACGAAAAGCATAAAAATTTAGCATCGATTTTTGCTTACCAGCTTTCATGATGATGCAGTTTTGTCCTGAAAAAGTCCGGAAATCTCTAAAATTTCGAAGTTAAATGAAATACATCCATTGTGATTTTCACTAAACCTGCATGATGTCGTGTTGAATTATCTGTAGTTATCTTTCATTTTTCAAAGTAAGAACCAACCAAAAAAGCAAAAAAGTGTCGACCATAGAGGACTTTGTGGAAGGAATTTTCAAGAACAAAAATAGCCCTGTGGGGTGGCTTGTGATGGGTCGTGTACACGTTGCGAAAATCCTGTGCGGGAGAGTAGTAGTGCCCGAGTGCTACGCAGGTAAGAACCTTGACATAACATGACAGAAAATTTTCTGCACGAAAATTTCACTCATAGAAATCTTGGAGGAAGAGCCAAAAGAGGTTTAAATAAATGAATCCCCCATCGTAGGGATCATTTTGATCAAGGTTTTTTCTGAGTTCGAGGTTTAAAAGACGATGAAATCGTGGTTTAAAGCGAGTTATTTTTTCAAATATGGCGACTGAAGTTTCCTCCCTTGTCAGAGTATATATACACAAAATCAACCATAGGGAAATAATATAGGAAAACAAAGGTGCGCGCGAAAGAAAAAAAATGTTCTAGGGCATTTTTATAGATTTTTTTACTCTTTCGCATTGTGGAGGACATTATCTTGATCTCCAATTTTTAAAAATATTAATTATTTAATTTTTCAGATTTTATTTTCACCATTCACTTTAATCTAAATTGGGCTGTGGTACGACGCACAAAGCATGCTAGTGAAACCAAACCTCCTCCTTTATCTCAACGGACGCTTGCCTTTTTTCTCTAAAGTTTCAAATGCGATGGCGTCAATAGCACGCGCACGAGCGAGATGGGTGATATAACGCACGCTCTGATTGGATGAAAACCTATGGACTATTTCCCCATGGGCTGCACGGTTCATCTTGATGTTGTTGTTGTCGTTTTTGTTGTTGTTGCTGTTGTTATTGTTGTCGTCGTCGTTCTTCTTCTTCTTCTTCTTCTTCTTCTTCTTCTTCTTCTTCTTCTTCTTCTTCTCCTTCTTCTTCTCCTTCTCCTTCTCCTTCTCCTTCTCCTCCTTCTCCTCCTTCTCCTCCTTCTCCTTCTCCTCCTCCTTCTCCTCCTCCTTCTCCTTCTCCCTGCGTATTCTGACAATGTAAAATGTAAAATAACTACTTTTTCCTTAAACTTTTGGTGATATTTTGAAAATTTATTATTTCCCCCCCTAACCTCGAAGAAAAAAACTAATACCAGTTCCGTAATCTACTAGGCACCTTGTTCTATAACTGTGCGAAGTTTGGTTTAATTTGGTGATGTTTTTAAGGACGAATCAAATAGAAACGCTGAAGACCTGGTTAAAGTTGCATGTTAAAACGTTTCTTCATTTTTTCGTTTACCTTTAGGTTTTCCCAAGTTGTTAGTTATTTTTTCGTAGGTTCCTATCACCCATTTACATGCAATGAAACTTGGCAAGCATGTTTATTGAGGCCCGCGCTCACTTAAGGTTGTAAAAAATTTGATATAGCTACGCATGCGCAAAAGTAATAAAAAAGAAATATAATATACAGGTTACTTTGTCAGTATGATTTCAAACAACTTTTTCGAACAGAACTCTTTCGTTTCACATTGCGAAACTTTCTGCACGGTATATCTTGTACGCTCTTTCAAGTGATGCACGATTTGTTTCATTTCGTGAAGAACTTCCTGAGATACAAAATCTCTGTTGGGGGAAAGCCCTAACAATGTAACCTTCATTCGAAAGTTTGACTGCTTGCGAAAAAAAGAAAATGCTTCGTAGAGTGAAACTAATTGCATCTTGTGATAGTACTTGATATTGTCTTAGAAGTGTTGGATAGCATCCCTGTCTCACTGCTTGCGTTACCACGGAAACTAAGGTCAAATTTTGAAACTTTCTCGTCTCGTATCTTGTCTTCGAGTTGTTTTTCGGCAAAATGCCTTGGCTAAAGTATGGAGTACATACATATCTACAGTTGTGTTGCTTTGCATCTTTTCAAAGCTAAGATTGACAAAGATATGAATTTTTGAAAAAAAATTAAGGTGGCTATGGCAACTTTTGGTCACGTGACCCATTCAAGGTATCATTTGAAAGCACGTGAGTAGCATATCAACACACTCACAGCTATTCTGATTTGGAGCTAATGGTTCGTTTGTAGGGGATTTATGTGTGTTGCCATGGCAGCGTAGATTGCGCAAGATAACGATGTATGTTTTTGAAGTAATATTTCAAACACGCGAGAGAGTTCTTTCTCCGATTTGCAAACACCGAGAAGTGAGTTGATAAAACGAGGCGCAGCCGTTTCAAATTACTTCTCAAACTCATGAATATTTCTTTGAGAAAATCAAAGAAAAAGTTTACGAAATTAAATGCAAATTTGATGCGTACAGGGTGTGGATGGGTATACATGAGTATACAGGGTATATGGCATACAGGGCATACATGGAAGGCGTACAGGGTGTAGATGGGTATATATGAGTATACAGGGTATATGGTATACATGGTGTATATGGTATGCAGGGTGTACATGAGTATACAGGGTTACATGCTAACTGGGTATATATGTTATACAGGGTATACACTCAATTGAAGAATCGTTTTCGGGTTCAGGAACATGGAACATAGAAGATTAGACCGAAATGGCACATGGGAAGTACTTTAATTAGATGCATGCTGTGACCGGCGACCCGTGGCATCATCCACTGTTTTTAATACGCGTTTGGCATTCTAAACCGACTGCATGGAAGGCGCAAAAGAATAAATTATAATATAATCATGTCATTTCCCATGTGCCATTTCGGTCTCAGCTTTTATGTTCTATGTTTTTGAACCCGACAACGATTCTTCAATTGAGTGTATTCTTCGATTGCACGTTACGTCATCGCGGCCATGTTGGTGCCATTTAACAAAAGATTTCTCATTAGCATCCATTGTTAACGGCACCACAATGGCTGCCATGTTTTTGTCTTTTGCTTCTCTTGGGAATGCTTGCAACCCATCAATACGTTACACAGTGTGCACATGGGTATAGAGGGGGTATTCGAGGAGTATGTACATGGTCTGAACGGTGTACATGGGCATACATAGTTTACATGGGTATGCAGGGTATATTTTGATATACAGCACATATATGGTATGAAGGGGTAGTAGAGTACAAACACTAAAAGTGTGCAACATAAATATCACTAAATAGTGTTTTTTCATGCTAATTATATTGTTTTCTTTTGTTTAATTAATGCTATTTACTTCTAAATAATGATAACTAGAGTGCAAACATACAACCGTGAAACTAATACTAAATAACACAATTTCATGCAAATTCCATTGTTTTCTATTGTTAAATTAGCCCTATTTTGTACTATTTAGTAATTAGTGTTTCACGGATTAACTGTTTGCACTTTATTGCACACAGTTAGTGTTTACTCTACAATCAATACAATCAGTACAATCACTAGCCCGACCTCCCTTCTTTTTTGGGCCTTCGCGCATAAATCTATAATGACGCACGATATAAAATCCATCGTACCATTCAAGACGGCAGAATCCTTTTTGGACCACTGGCCATTTTAACGTAATTTTAACGTCATCTTAAGTAACTGCTGACCATGCACAAATAATACAACTTTTGGGCCAAAATATGCAGGGCTCCTCTGGATACCAGCTTTTAGCTGAGTGGGCCACCCTGTTTAATAAAGGTTCCATAATCCACAATTGTGCGCTTCTCGTGCCTTGGAGACTCGCTCGGTAGCTATCGCACGCATATATAACGGATTATCGGATGAAAATAGATAAGAATAAACACTAGTTAACCAAACAAACAACCGATTGATCGGTAAATAGAGGCTTTGCACTATCACGTGATGGCAGCCATGACAGGAGGCAGGAACAACTGAATCTGGTCTAATCTGATTCATTGAAGAAGATTTCATTTTCACAGGGGAAAACGACTCTATTGTTGTGCCTCTTCTCCTGTCATGGTTGCCATGACGTGATGGTGCATAGCCTCTATTGGAAGATCTGAAGAATGTCACGGAATCTTCGATACATTACCAGAACACCGTTCATTAGCTATGGTTTATAGCAACATTCTTATACGACATTCTTATATCACATTCTTTGATGTTTGACCTGTTTTGGCCCTTCTTTCTCATACTCATTAATCATTCACGAGGTAATCATCCAATCATGAGCAGGTATTTGGGTCACATGCTAGACCTTGAAAACCCGGAAAGGTCACTCGAAAGGACTTTGAAATAGATTATGTACATAAATAATTACTAACCTATTAGAATGAATACATCATTATTTTGTTACATCACCACTTCATCAGTTATACAGAATTCGCCTCAATTATTGCTTTTGATTTTTAAACTTTAAACTGGTTGATAGTAATATTACATTTTCCCGTTATCTTAATTTTAATCCTTCCACTCTGTTTGCAAATATTCAGTGAATAATTATAAGTAATAACATCCATGGCACGAGGGAAATTAGTGATTAAATTCCTCGAATAACGAGAGGAAATTTGTAAAAATCCCGAGAGCGCAGCCCAAGGAACTTTTACAAATTTTCCTAAGGTATTAGGGGAAATTTAATCATTAATTATAAAGCTTCTCATTAATCCCATATAGGTAACTGTCCAATTATTTTCTTAATTGGACAGGTCTTGTTGATATGGAATTAATTAGGCAGCTATATAATTAATAGGTAATGGGATTTCATGCTCCCCAATCAAGAAATAATTAGAACTCGAAAAATTCCTCTGACTGCCAAATTGGACTCGGCCTACGGCCTCATCTTCGGAATTTTCCTCGTCCAATTATTTCTTAATTGGACAGCATGGAGTCCTATTACATATACTAATTTCCCGAGTAACATGGTATTACTTTGTAATGCCATGATCACCGAGGAAATACAGAAACAAATTACGGTTTTAGATGTTCGAGATTCTAGGTCATGGAAGCGTAAACAACGAAAGCATTCACAAACTCTCATTAGCATACATAAAATGAAAATATGGTTTATAAGTAATACCATGGCACGAGGAAAATTAGTCTTTCGGGGAAAATTTGTGGAATAAAAGAAAAATAGGATCTAAAAACAAGTTGTCATTTTCAATTTATCTTATGACTGAGCATGCGCAGATTTGAGAACGCGTCCCACATGGAAACCTTGAAGTAATAGGGACGGCGACGTCTACCGGAAGTGTAAATAACTTCACTTTAGGGTTTCGCGCCCTCAAATTATTTCTTCCCTGTCGATGAGTTGACTTTACTGACAATGTCTTGAATAAAATTTCCAATGAACAGAACCCCAAAGAGAAATTATTTACACTTCCGGTTGACGTTGCCGTCGTAGATTTTACAAATCTTAAAGTACCTAATATCATAAGTAGGATACGTTGTAATCGATTCAGTTGCAGGGGCATTGAGTTGTCCCTGAGGGAGACAAGGCATTGTCTTCTAAATTTCCCTCGTGCATAGAACATGAGGGAAATTTAGAAGATAAAGAAATGCTTTGTCTTTTACTAAATTTCTCTACAATTAATTAGTAAAAGACAAAGGATTTCTTTGTCTTCTTAATTTCCCTCATGTTCTATGCATGCGGGAAATTCGGTTTCGTAAAGCCCTCGTAAGACAAAAGAATCCGAGGTGATCATGGTATTACTTGAAATGTTTTGACAATTATGCCTGTCAACACAAAAGTATTTGATATTTTTTAACTGCAGAAATTTATGATTTTAACTTCACCCCCAAATCTTCCCTGCCGCATTCAAAACCCTCGCTTTTAGCTTTTATCTCGTGATTACCTCGTGAATAATTAATGAGTCTGAGAAGTCGCTCAAAAGCCTCCAAATCGGACTGGACGGGATTTCAAAGTCCTTGCAATTAGTTCCAGTCCTCGCCTACGCCTTGGACTGGAACTAACTGCACGGACTTTGAAATTCGTCCAGTCCCGTTGTCGGCCTTTAAACATTACTTATAAGATAGCAATGTACCTGTACGACCCATTGCTTTGTCAAAACCAAGACATACCAATATCAATACTAAATATTAGCATCGTGGACTGAGTATAAATGATAAAAGATTACTAGTTCGAGGTCGAGTTGGCTTTTGCGCATGTCTTTTTTTTCAAGAAAGGTTTCAAAACACCTCCCACACGGACTAAGAAAACATTAGGAAGGTACCAACTAGACAGACCCATCACAGTGCTAATCATAGCAAGTGGTTAATCATCTATGGTCTAGGGGCCGACTAACCTCTCCCTTAGGCTTCGGCCGAGCTTCCTGATTAGTCACTGAATAGCGGTGTCGGGGCCGAAATCTCCGGCGTAGCCGTAAATGCTTCGCGCTGCCATACTGCGCTTCAGCACTCGATGGCTGGAGGTATGGTCCTACTCAATCAATAAAGAAACACAATCAAACAAACTTTCTTTTGGAGCTGTAAAAAAAGTTCATTTTGTTCTATGGATCCCCGTAAAACACAACTTTATCTACCCTAGCGTAGCTCCAATACCATGAACTCCACAATACATTATGCCAAATATACAGAGGTTGAATGGGCGAATCTACCAGTTTTGTCTGTAATCACAGAGTGGGACAATCACGAACGGAACCACAGATCCATGCTAGGTGAAAGCCCCAGATCGAATTGGAATTTTTTAGAAGTTGATTTTTGCGAGGGGAGGAAAACCGGAGAACCCGGAGAAAAACCCTCGAAGCACAAGAGAGAACCAACAAACAACTCTACTCACATACGAAACCGAGCACGGCGGGGCTCGAACTCGGGTCGCATTGGTGAGAGGCGGCGCATTAGCAGCGCACGCCACCCGTGCTTCCCATATATAGAAAATATATAACCGAAAGGAACTAATGCATATGTCCTGATACCAAAAGAACAGTATTAAAGAGAATATCGTTTTATACACCAATAGTCCCTTTGCAGTTAACGGTCACGTGTCTGTACTGGAATGCAAAATTTTTGTTTTTATATTAAATTGTTGATTCTTTTTAGCTACTTGTGAAGAACTGAATAAAAGCATGTGTATCCAGTGTGTAACGAAATGTAGTTTCATTACGATCTCTCTAAACAGGTTGTAGAAAGTTTGTTTGCAGTCCAGTAAATTTCACCTATGGGAATCAAAATGTTCATTCATTTGCTCTCAGTGAATAAATCAGCACGTGATTGATAAGCTGCAAAGGGCCTATTCCAAAGACGTTGACGGTCGACGGAGAGATGAAATGTGAAATCTGAAAATCTGAGACGCACGATGCAAATCGTAATGTGTTCACATCCCAACAACGTAGTTTCCTTTTACTGTAGAAAATGAAAAAATAACCTCAGAGTTAGAAATGTGATTTTTCGTTTCTTAGCCAGAAAATAGACACAAGAATTCCCTATTTTTCCCTCAGATCTCCCACTGACAAAGATTTTTGAAGTAAGTGCATATAATCATAAGGAATATTCACGATGTACAGATTCAAGGATGGATGGTTTTGTTGGTGACTAATAGTCTTTAAGCTGTTGCGTAATGTTTTCCCATTCATATCACGTGTCATCTTGTAAAGGATTATTTATAATTTAAAATGGGAAAACATTACGCCCAAGGTAAAAGGATATTTAAGTTGTAATTTATCCGTTTGCTTACTCATGGTTAAATAAAAACCTTTTCCCATAGGTGTAAAGATGCGTGGAACTAAGATTTGTTCATGTTTTTACTGGGCACATGACTGCGCGCGAGATTCAGCGAAAACACTGGGAGTTCTGGAGATTAGGTTTATTTGGAATGGGAATAGATTATAATCGCTAGCACAGGATTTCCGAGATGTATCGAGAGACCGCTAACACTTCTACTTGGGTTCATGCCAAGGCCCGCGTGCTTTATACTAAACTACAAACAGCATGTATGTACGTTTTACTCCTTTAAAAATGTACTAAATAGTACAACTTTTGATCCTAACTCTACTACAAGTTAATAGGATCATTTTATACTGTTCATACGTATATGTGGGAGAAAACACAATATGCTTACATTTAGATATTTACATAATATACCAATGTTTTGATACATCATAGTGTATTGCCACAAGGGATACATATACTACAGCTACCAGAATTCCTTGCACATTTTATTTGGAATTCTGACAGACTACCAGTCACAAGAGAATAACATCTTAATACAAAACGCTTGCAAAGCATTCTGGTAATAGTAGTAAATGTAATTATACAAATAGCCTATATGCACAGATAGTTCTTTAAGGACTTTTCCTGGTATGTTCAATATTTTATATATACGTAAAGTTAGAATTCTGTTCAAGGTTATTTTTATACACAGCGTAAATCATTTTAGCCTAGGTAATTTTATCTAAGGACCATAATCCTTTCTTGTGGCATTCACCGACCTGCATCTCAGTGGTTCATACAGGAATATACACTATTTTTTCAAAAAAGGTTGCGATACAAAGGAAATTGAATTCTTGTAAAAATTATGAGCTTTTTTCGAAACACAAAATAAACTAACTACAATATTCTCTTGTTAACTATTATTGCCAATGCATCTTTTTGGCATGAATATGAATACTGTTCTGTACTTTGCCTTCATCATTTTAACATAGTAAGGAATTCAGTATGCAGCATTCTGTATTCTCTAAGACAACCTTTTTCAAATAGGTATACATTAGATTATCTCCTTCCAGGAATGCATAATAAATTGCAGCTGAAATGTTGTTGTGCTCAAATAATAAAACATAAAAGATTTGACTGAATGCTCTTCTAGGAAATATAAATATAATTCGCAGCATAGCATATTCATTTTTAATTACATACTTATACCAATTGAATGACTCGATATCGATTTCAAAATTTTAAGAAAACTCGTTTCGTTTGTGCCTCCAAACTTTGATTTAGTAATGAGGCTTTGCTTCTATGTTTTACTATTGCCAACACATCAAGGATCCCATCGTTTGGCACCATACATGCACGTCTCACTTGGTACTCAGGGGTATGCACAGAGTCAGTAGATTTGCAGGAGTTCTGAAACCCACATTTCAGTCAAGTGAAAAATGAAGGCTTGTATGGTACCAGTTTCCCAAGTGACCACTTTTAGCCAAGACAATAGGCCTTATTTTTATTTAAAAAGGCATAGCTGTACCCTTGATACTCCTGGTAAGGATAGATTTGTAACTCAACAATAATAGGCTTTCTCAGTTTACATGACATTACATTTTGGAGACCGAAATTGATATCATTTCTATGTGCATAAACTTTGATTCTCATTGTGAACTTATAGCACATCTAGCCTATATATTAAGGGACTTGAAAGAACAGGGTAGTCGCACTGGCTTAGGTTATGGGAGAGCTACAGACTGTCACAACAGATCAGGGTGTCATTTTAAGTCCATGCAACTCACCCACTCCCTGAACTCCTGTCCTGATGGTGGCAGAATGGATATCACAACAAATTCATACTACCCAGGGGCGTATCCAGGAATTGTAACTGGGGGATCCTTACATAACAAATTGTCACTATGACGTCATATGACGTCAATATGACGTCATAGCAATCTATTGCTTTGACAAAAAAGAATCATGGTCGATAGAAGGGAAACGAAATGAAAAGACGGCTCCGAGAAGCGCAAAAAACTGATTTTCTTTACTGCCTAAGTTAAGTCTAAACAAATCTTCACACACTGCATCAACAGCCAGTTAGATTTTTTTGGCTTTAAAAGGGGGGTCATGGCCACCCTGTGACCCCCTGGATACGCCCCTGCTACCAACATTGACAAATGCAAGTGCTTCACATTTGAGGTAAAATTCATGCTTCTACATAAACTTTAGAAACTTGTACTAAATTTCAACTGATATTCTGGGTAGTAGTTATGAAAAACATTTAAAGACATGAAATTTAAAAGATAAGTTACAGTCGGTTTCACTTCTGAACTTTTACGCCAAATTTCAGAACTTGGTTGGCTTATTTTGCAGCAAACAATCTTGATTTTCAACCAGAAGCTTCGGGATTTCCTTCGAGAACTTTAAATTCTATTGCTAAACCAAATTCTAAACTTTGAAACAAACTTTGTTTTAAAGTTCTGAAATAGCATGGTTGCCAACATGGGAATTTCTGAACATAGTTCGGGACCCAAAGGTGTAAAGTAATGTGAAACCGACTGTAACACAGAAATATGAGGTAAACTGAAAACGTCTAGAATATTACCTTTCTGTATAATCTGGTAACAGGATAGAGTATTAAATCTTAGATTTATGATATTTAGCTTCAGTTAATTGCATGAGGTTGAATCTCCTGGCACAGTAGTGCCAAACATTGTCTTTATGAGTACAACTTACTCTACTGCTCTGTGGTGGACGCATCAGGAAGTAACCACCATTTATCAATTATGCTTGATTGAAATAGCAAGAAACATCACAAAACCTAAATAGGAAATAAATTCATCAGCATTTATGCATGGCAACCATGTTGGTGGTATAAACAATGGATTAACAATGGCATACATGGCATACATGTAATATGCAAATGATTCTCACCCTCACTAGGACTTGTTACAATGATTATAATTATATCACAATCATAGCATTCATCACCCCATTGCGAGTTCATCCGTGACCCTCACTTCATACATACTAATACCCATAGATGGATCCAGGGGGCTAATTAGCTTTGAATTCATGGTATAATTCCACTGTTACTTCAAGGCAGGCTCAAAGCATAGTCAATCAATTAACTATGTTCAAAGCTAATTAGCCGCCCTACATCAGTAATGTATGCATGGAACTTCAGGAATGTAGTCAAACCATCAAATTAAATGTAACGGTTACTCCTAGAAACGTCAAAACTTTCCTGTGGAAACCGGTTGTTCAGACGTTAGAAACGCACTGTTGTCGGGCCACAAACAAAGACAAAAAAGTGCATTGTGCACACTCTAATGCAAAGAGCTGTAAGTAGAGGTCTTTAGTTTACTAGGTGTAATGTTTTTCCCATTTTCCTGAGCACATCATTTTCTTGAGAAAAATATTCTTTGTTTGAGTTGTATCTTATCGTTGTGTCTTCTCATGTACAACTTAGTAGCTAGTAAACAAAGAAATGATAGAGTACAAACACTATAAGTGTGTAACACAAATACCACTAAATAATGCTAAATTATGCTAATCCTATTGTTTTCTATTGTTTAATTAGCACTATTTACTACTAAATAGTGCAAAGTGTTGCACACTTTTAGTGTTGTACTCTACTCTACGAAAAAATAAACCTTTTAATTTTGGGCATACTGTTTTCCCATTTCAGACCGTGTTGTTTACTGTAACATAGGAATGAAAAAGACTGCTTGAATAATAATTTTCATGCGTGATGTTAACTCACCACTAAGCTTCACTGCTTTCTTTCTCTCTTATTACTTCCTTCTCTTTGAGTGGAGTGAGTTCCTGATGAGGAATTTAGAAGTTTACAAAATTCATTTTAAAAACTTTTCGTATCTCATAACTAAGAAATGATTATCAGGGGAATGAAGTGGTTTAAGGCAAAATTCATAATCCATAATGGGGGTGAGAGGGGGTGCTGTGAATTTTACATTTGGGGTGCCTCCCAACCCAAACAAATAGTGTCCCCTTCTTCCAAACTACTGACACCAAATATATCCTGGCTTTCTCATACTATAACTGATAGGCCCCCTGTTTGTTATCTGTGAAAATGGCTGCCCCCCCCTCCCCCAACCCTGATAAATTATGAACACTCCCTAAGATGGGAATCAAGACACTCAGATAAGTGGTCAAGAACATCTTGGATCAATTTAGTTCATATGCATACCTCAGTGGGTTTGGCTTGACTCACTTGAGATTTCTGTTTCACTGTTGAAATTAGAAAAGGGCACAAAAAATTAGACACAAGCCATGCAAAGTGAATTACTCTTTAGTTGAAAGTTGCCCAATGTAATTTGATTGATGGAAGATGCCTAGTTCACGTTATATTGAAAAGGTAGATAATTTCAGTGGCCTATACTAACCAAAACTACATGTAAACACATACAACAGACTCAATATAGTTTCTGCTTTTGCCAGAATAAAAGTAACATACATATTGTACATTTTAGACCTTTTAATGCATGATTTGAAGAAAATAATTCCAGTAAATAAACTGCTTTACTTACACTTTTCAAAGAACTTTTTTCTCTCATCCGTATCAAAGTACCACAGGGTAATAGCATACCTTAACGTATAATCAAAGGAAATTAATAGTTTTACAAACTTACAATTAAATTCTTCGAGGCAAAGACCACATACTGTGGATAGTCATTGTCTTTCTTTGATTGTTTTTTTTACCTAACCTCTTTGTATAACAGATATCCCTCTAACAAGATCAAAAGTAATGGACAGTCCCTCATTTAATAGGTCACTTGCATTATAGCTGCATCACTTGCTACCACTACGGGACTCTCTTGCACACTTTCTTTTGTTCAGTTAATTAGCACCAATTGTCTTATTATTTCCATGAGGAAATAGAAATTGAATAAGAAAAAAAAATGGTGAACCATTTTAGTAGTGGTGGTAAACTAATGCAACCATGCAAACAGCGTAATAGGGACCATTTATATTTCTTACCAAGGAGGGGGACAGTGGGAATTTTAGAGGGCTTATGAAAAACTCAGGCCCAAGATGATGGGAAGTGAGGGCCCAAAGAATAACCTGAGCAGCACACAGAACAGCATCTTTACAATAAACAGAATAAAACAAAGGGGTGGTGATCATTTCATTATACACAACAACAGAGAGATAGGGTCATATTTCTGGCTAGGCTTAGCAAGCAAATTAATCCTTCTGCAACCCCCTCCCCCAACCCAAATAAAATGAACCGTCCCTTACATTTGGTGACATGCAAAGCCAGCCTCAAGTGTGAATTGGTTAATATAAGTGGTTACTGTAGTTACCTGGTTTTGTAAGCAGGACATACTTCATGTGGGTTCCTCTTGTCTGACCAAAAAAGCAGCAATCTATCAAACACTGGTTCTATCTCTACCTCTGTCTTATCTGAATCTGGGAAGAACTTTGATTCTGGGTACAGCTTCAAAACTCCACCATCACTCTAAAAGAGATAGAAGCAGTAAAATAAATACACAGTCAAAAAGACAAACTTTCACTATAATCACCATCAGTAACACCATCATCTTCATCAACATAATCACCACCATTATTACCGCCATCATTATCACCACCAATACCCATCATTATCATCATCATCACCACCAATATAACCAACCTCAATGATGGTGGTAGTGATGATAATATTATCACCACCAATATCCATCATTATCATCATCATCACCACCAATATAACCAACCTCAATGATGGTGGTAATAATGGTGGTAGTGATGATAATGTTATCACCATCAATAACCATCATTATCATCATCATCACCACCAATATAACCAACCTCAATGATGGTGGTAATAATGGTGGTAGTGATGATAATGTTATCACCATCAATAACCATCATTATCATCATCATCATCACCACCAATATAACCAACCTCAATGATGGTGGTAATAATGGTGGTAGTGATGATAATATTAACACCACCAATTACCATCATTATCATCATCATCATCACCACCAATATAACCAACCTCAATGATGGTGGTAATAATGGTGGTAGTGATGATAATATTATCACTACCAATAACCATCTTCAAAAAAGCTAAAGAAAGATTTCTCTACTACATTACCTGAACATCCCATCCAGGGTTTATATAGTACAGCGTGGTAATCAAACGACCATCTTTGTTGGGGTTGTCAATATGTCGCTTGTATCCTGTCCCTTTGCCTGGATAACAAGCTACCATGGCCTGGAAATAAAATAAAATAAATGAATGAACAAATACTTGAATACTTTTCAACATAAAATGAGAAAATGAATGCTTAAATTCATATTCCCATTTTCATACATCCTATTCCATCCCATAGCAACATCTTATTGTTGTCTATATATATTTTTTCCATTTTCTCAGTTTTTCATTGTGTCTTTTTTCTAACCTGAGCATCAGGCCCCAGGGGAGAGGGACTGGGGAGGAGGGAAGATGTCCCTTGGGTAATCCCTTGGGTAAGGTCCTGAAGCCTTCTTGATTTTGTTGCACAGGAATAAAAAAAACCAAAGCTGTTTTAGGTCCAGTTTGACTACAGGTAACCCAGTAATAATAAAAATAACATCTGAAGGAGGTATAATATCTACTGGTTTTCCAAGTAATAGTCACCCCCTTAAAAACATCTTGGCCCCACCAGTGTCATTATAGTTTGTATTTAATTAGTGTACACCATTAATCTAACAAGCTTTAAATTATTATATAGTAATTTAACCCACATGTATATAGCGTGTCATAACTTTCTCAGTGGCTTTAACATTTAGAGTATGAGTTAATCCTCGTAACCCATGTTGTCTGGTATCTTCTACATGGCTATTTCCTTACATTTGTTCATTATTACATAACTTTTTCTATTCAGTCACATCATCCATTTCACACCCTTTATTTTTCTTTATTTCCAGCGAAGGACCAAATTCCAAAGAATCAGTTATTTTACCTTTAATATCTATTATGATGAAACTAAAACTATTAGGTATGACTAAAATCGTAGTCGTTTAGCAGAGTTTAACAGATACATTTCAAAGTTTTGCAATAGATCATAATTTAATTTTGAATCTATTATATCAGGATTAAAGCAAAATTCATTGAGTTTATAATACCAAGAATCAATGGCTGGCATAATGTAAACAGCCTTGAAGCACGTAATCCTAAATCTGAATCTTTGTTGTTTTTTTTGTTAACTCTGCTAATTAACCACAGCATTACTTATACCTAAATGTAATAGTTTTAGTTTCATTCTGAATTTATTATATTGGGATTAAAGCCAAAGTTATTGTATTTATGATATGAGAATAATAAAGAGATTGCATGCTTCCAACCTATTTGTACTATTCCAGTCATTGACTCACTTAAGATATGCCACTTAAATAAAACAGTCACAATCTATTTTGGTCCAATTCTGGAATATATCCAGGAAAATATGGAGGAAATGTTTCTTTAAGATTAAATTGTGAATCCTAAAATCGAAAATACAGCTAAGACGAACAAGTTTTAAAATTGAAGTCATTGACATGAAATTTATTTATTTTATTTAATGACGAGGTGTCGAGAGAAAAAAAAGGGAGAGAGAGAAAACAACTCTACTTAGATCAATTGTTATTGAAACGAAATGAACTGAACAGTAAGTTGGGAAATAAAATTTATTTCTTTACAATAAACATAAGCTTATTATGAGAAAAAAGTGGTTTTCATGTGACTGTTTTCTAGGGTCATACATGCTGATTGAACACTTCACGTTTATTAATATTCCACCCTTTCACGACATCGCGTGTCTTTAGCCTACATTGGACCATGCATGCTCCTTGAACTATGATACACACTGCATACCATTAATAAAATCCCCTCAAAAAATCTCAATAAAAAAGTCAAAAAAATAAATAAGCTAGACTTTTAGATTAAGATGATTTCTACACAAATAAATTTTTATCGGAATTGTTTTTCTTATTTTAGATTTATATAAATATTTTCCATCGGAATCCATCTCCCTCCCTCCCTGGGGATGAAATATAAGACTCGCCAAATTTTCAAACAAAGCAAAATATTAAGAGAAAAATAAAGATTTTTGAATAAAGTTTTGTGTAGTATAATGAATCATTTGACGAGGATGAGAATTTTTGAGAAGTCGAAGTGAATATTGAGGGAGAATGTAAACGTTCAAAGATAAACTACACGCAATGGGACGGTTTACGTGTCAATAGGCACGATTTGTTGAGAGGTGTTTTACTAACAAGGACGTGCTGGCTCTCATGACGCAAAACCAACCCTTTATAACACCGAAAATATTGCAAAATAACTTGAAAATAAACTAAGATTAAAGAATATGATTTAGTACCAAAAACTTAGAATAATAACGGTCATTTGTCTTTTAAAACAACTTGACATTCAGTGAGCTGAGGTTCATAAGCTAAATTGACACCAAAACAATAACAGATTGTAAAACCTATTTTGAGTACTCAAAGTAATATTCTTCTACGGAGAGAGGAGTTTGAATTCAAAGAGAATCTTACCGGAGATCGCATCTCAATCTTGTTTTCTTTGATGAAGAAGTTACACAGTTGTAGTAACGTATCTGTGATGCTCATATGATGGGAGATATTTTCACAGCCTGCTTCGTTTCCGTTCATCCACGTTATCTCATCTTCTCGTATTCTTCTATTTGAAGTCCCATGTCCTGAAGTAGACTGAAGTTGGCCATAATTAAACGAACCTTGACAGTGTAAAGCCTTCACTTCGTTTAATACTGATTTAGCGATTCTCTCCCCGTGAAAATTGTCCAAAACACAATGTCCATATTTTCTTAAATTCTCTATAACATATTTTGCAATGTTCAAGTTCTGGTTAAGGTTCGTAGGATTTCCGTAGATCACTTCAGCCTGGTCTTCATCTTGTAGGATTTCTTTAGAAGAAAGATTATTATTATTTCTAGGAGAGGGATCTCTTGGGAAGCGATTGCATGATCTGTGGTGGAACTTTGAAGCTGCCTTTTGATGCTCTTTACTGCAATATTTTGCTTGACAGCGGACACACTTATATCGTCCCTTTGCTTTATCAGGGACTAGTTGTTCACAGTGATCACAGATCATTCCTTTTGGGATCCTAGATTGTTGGTTTATCCACCTTAAATGGTCTGAAAACCAGAAAAACAACACAACGTCAAGGCTAACATTTTCACTTTAACTCACATGTCAACATTGGGAGACCAGGAATACTCAAACGAAACATGGAACGCCTGGCGGCTATGGCCAAAACAAACCTGGTACCAGCACTAGGGAAGGTGTGCACCCATTCAATGCCTTTACTAAGAGATGAAAAGGGAAAAGGAGAAAAGAAAGGGATAGGAGAAGAAAAAGTAAAAGATAAAAAAAATATAAATGGTAAGAAAATAATAGAAAATGAAAACAATGGAAGGGAAAAGGAATGACAAAGGAGAAATATTCAAATGAAAGAGAAGAAAGGGAGGAAAAATAAGGAAAAAGAAAATAATAAAGTGTAAAAATAAATAAATAAATAAAGATAAGATACCAAGAAATGCAAAGGAAACATGTATAATAGAAAAAAGTAATCAAAAAAAACAAGAAAATAGAAGTGAAAAAAGTAGAGTGGAGAAAAAATGGAGAAAAATTAGAAAAGGAAAATAAGATAACAATAGAAAAAAAAGCAAAGATAAAGCAAGAACCAAAGAAAAGTTAAAAAGAAAAAGAAAACTAACAAACACAAAACATATTAATGAGGGAAAAAAAAAAAAAAGAAAAAAAAAAAAAAAAGGGCACAAACAATCAAATAGACAACCAAAATGAAAATTTTGAAAACTAGCCAGTTATGACGAAAAGGATATTTAGGGTTTTTCTCTTCTCCCCTCTTCTTTTCGGCAAAATTCATTAATTCAAGGTTCAATATCATTAAGAAAAATGAGTCTAGTAGCTAATGAAAAATAACAGAATTTTAAAACGATTGCGGATATCATCTCATATCAAATTCTAGTCCACTCCATCTTCTAAGTTTTGGAATAAAAACATATAATGATATCTTCAGCTGTGCATGCTGCATGCTCCTTCTCATTTCCTTCGGGAAAACTCTTGAACTGAGATTACAACATCAACTGGCCAAACGTGCGAAAACCATGGTTTCGTCAGGCCTGCGATTCTGTTTGTCTTCAACCATTTTGCAATATTCTTGGCTTATTTAAGATTTGGAAGTTCCCGACATCGGTCAATAAAACCCCTTAATGATGTCCGCTAAACAGTACTAGAGGCTCGAAGGGTGAGGCAGAACGTGCGACGTAGTTGTCAATATACACAAAGAAATAAATGCCATTCAAATTTTGAGTCACATTATTTTGTCTTAAATTTGGAAAGGAAAGAAAACCGAAGATTCTGGAGAAAAAGTTTGGATTAAGGGAGAAACCCAACCGATCTCTTCTCACAGCAAAGGAATCGCGAGGGAAGAGGTGGGTGGGGAGCCAGTGCCGTCGTAACAAGTGCTGTGAACTGAACGCGCACCAGGTCCTTTTTTGTTTTGTGACTATAATACTACAAATATATTTCATGAGAACATAGAAATATTATTACTGGATTAAATCATTCGCAATTGCGAATATCATATTAGAAAGCTGCTGTTACGTTTGAAGGACTAACTGGAAAAATGTACACTTTTCAGTCTGAGAAAGTTACTAAAGTCAAGGGGGAAAAAGAAGAAAAAAATATTTCCTGGCCAAATATTTGCCCAAAATTTCACCAATGTAATGATTTTGATCAGTTCTTGGAGATTTTAAACGCCAGAAAATATATACTAGTCACTTCTGCGTTTACATGATCTTTCCACACACAAAAACGACTACGGGTTTTCCCTAAGAAAATGAGAAAAAGTTGTTTGCTTTTTATGAATGAACGTTTGGATACAAATTTCTACTCACATTTCAACATTTCTGGGGTAAGTTGATTTGGCATGAATGGCCTGTAGCGATGTAGTCTTAGTAGCCTTTGGTATCGAAGTGGCAGTGGTAGTTGACTGCGGTAGTTTCTGGAGGCCATCGCTTCGTGACTAGTACTGTGTGTAAAGTTCGTTCTTGATAAAATTTTCCCAAAACAAGAATTACTGAATCCTATTCTTGAGTGCTGCGATGTAAAGTATGAACTTCTCAGTTAAGTCTAAGCTTTGGAGGATTGGATTTATATTCAGTTTGAGCGACGCTTTGCGTGTTGATGGTCAGACTGCCTGAATTCAATGCGACCATTTATTATAAGTCAGCTCACAAAACAAGTCATGTACAAATGCACGTCTCGCCACATTCATGATTTGGTGTGGAAAGCAACGCCTGGCAGATTTGAGCATCTTCACTCATGACTTTTATTTTCAAAAAAACGTCTTTATTAATCAAAAAAATCAAATAAATATTTAAGAAAAAATAAATCAAAGCACGAAATTTTGTCTTAAAGAAAAAATTTATGAGTAGGAGTAAGTATCGATGAAATTATTATGAAAAAGTGGCTTACATCTTTGAGACCCCATGAAGGGACTGAATCACTGAACTCGTGCTTCAAGTCATGTTTTTCATACTAAATGACAATATATACATCATGATGGTCATTAGATAATGTAGCCTCTTGAATTCAATAGTAAGGCCTTCTTCGTGATATTTACTTGTTGTTAGTTTTGTAAGATTTTGTAGGCAAGAGAAGTTCAATTACTCGATCACGTTGTTAACATGTTAAATAATTAATATTCAGTTGCTAACCACAAAGGAATATGCTGCTAGAAACGTTTTTTTAAAAAATCATTTACCGTAGTTTTTTTTTTTTCCAATTCCAATGTACCTTTGTCTTTCGCTTGATTTAGCAAGGTCTTATTACAGAAGAAAAGGTTTTAAGGATGGAATGCAAATTTAAAATTAACGTTGTGAGAGGCTAACAGTTAACCAAAGTGAGAAAATGAGGGCATGAAAATAAAAATGAAATAATAGTAATCTGGATGAAAAACAAAAAACAACAAAACAAAACAAAACAAAACAAAACAAAAACAAAAACAAAAAACAAAAGGCCAAAAAACAAAAGGAAAAGTGAATCAAGGAAAAGTTAAAATTAAAACTAGATGCGAAAAAAAAAAAAAGAAGAAAAAAGAAAAGAAAAGAAAAGAAAAGAAAAGAAAAGAAAAGAAAGAAAGAAAGAAAAAACCTCATGACTCTGACAAACTCGAGTGTCGTTAAAAACAAGACAAGATATCTTCCAAATCATGTCAAATTAAGCGTCTGACCGAGTTACAAGATCTTTAGCTCTTCAATCGAAAGAAATGTTACGTTGTGCAAACATGAAAGGTCTCATGAAAGGAAACCCAACCATTTGCATGTTTTTTTAAAGTACTCTAGTAAATTAATCCAAACTCAGACTGAAGTCATCAGGAAAGAAGTTCATGACGTCATGACCTATAGCAACCAAAAAAGACCGCCAAAAATTCCTTTAAAATCTTTCTTCGATCATTGAAATCAAATTTCCTTGAGGATCATAAAATGCCAGAAAATTTATCATTTGAAGAAAAAAACTGATTAATAATATTATATAAACAATCAGTGAGTAATCCAGAAGCATTTCAAGGGTAGTTTTTGTGTTATTCAGGCCTCCAAGAAATAATAATATGAAATGTAGTATATTGAATGTATATTTATCCTCTGTTTGTCAAACATAAAGATGTCACAGTTTCGTGCCTTTCACATGCACTGTAGCACATGCAGGACAGACCTAGTCACCAGGCCTAATCGTGCTTCGACAATTCGTGCTGATCAACAAAGCAAAGCAATGAGAACAGAAATCTTTCAAAAGCCGGTTAAATTGTTTATTGTCGTCAAATCGTCTACTATTTGTGATAATTCATAAACGCGACCAGTTGAGCGAGTATTTGCAAGCACGCTTCTCACCCAACGCGGGATTTTAGGATAATTAGTCAGTTGAATCGTGCAATGGTATCATCCCAGCACACGTCAACAAAAGACGTTACAGTGTGACCAATTTATTTAACTTCGCTGGTATTGTCATAGCAACTGAACGGAAAGCTAAAGCAATAGCAATCTTGAGATCAAATCTTACCCTTTTTTCATGAAACGTGTCTGGAACGTGGATGTTCTACAGTCTAGAAAATACTAGAGTTGCTGTATGGAAGTCAATGACCGACTTCAACTTTCTCATATGATCCCACCTTTCCTCTTCCTTTATATTTTCCATAATTGTTATCACAGGTCGAATTTTCCTCGGTTAATGTTTTCTAATAATTTTGGAATCATGAATCACCAATTTATCGCGGTCATCATCTTGGCTAGCCTCCTCAGCAGAGTTGTACGTTTTCGTATCGATTACGAAGTAACGTCTTCTGAGGAGACTATGTCTTGGCGGGGAATCAGTTTGGTCCAGTTTTATTCAGTAGACACTTTTATGAACGCCGTTCTTGCTAGGTACCGCAAACTTCAAACTGCCGAGTTCGACATCAGGCGTTTTCCGTCAAACGTTCGATTCGACATTTAGGAAGGCTTCAGAACGAAGATGTTGCTGGAAAAGCCGCCATATGAATTTATTGATGCCAAGTACTGTTAATCTGTGTTTGCGAGTGTGCTTCCGAGCCTGTTCCCTAGCGTTTTAGCGGCTAGCGGTACATGTTAGCAGTTAACCTGATGCTAAAGGTATCTAGTGACCATGGGAAAAGTATCGATGCTAAAGGTGTCTCGTAGGCTGACTGTAGGCCGGAAGTAAGCCAATACGGCCGACGGAAAAGTATCGATGCTAAAGATATCTAGTGACTGATTGTAGGCCGGAAGTAAGCCAACGGCCGACGGAAAAGTGTTTTCGTTTCAAAAATCGATTTTCCTCATTTTCTGTTGATAGATAGATACCACCATAGTTATCACAAAAATCCATTTCAACCTTGTCGCGAATTTTTTCCGAACATTCAAATTCAAGGACCCTCGGCACAGATTTGGTTGGAAATACTTTATTCAAAGAATCTGGAAATATGCAAATTAGTTTACATATTGAGTAATTGTCATTAGCTGTTGCGGTTTCCCTGCCTGCGGTCCCCCCCCCCCCCCCCCCCCCCCCTCCTTTCCCCCGGCGATATATAATATGACCGGGCCTCGAATCAAAGGTGAAAATACAAAAGCGCAGCTGCTTTTTAATGTCATCCCGCACCATTTGGATGTCTTATTAAAGAAATTAGCCAATGTTGTTATTAGTTTGCTCATCCTTTCTCTTTGGTAGCATATTTAAAATATTGGGTATTGCTTACTTTACTGTTATTCATTTACCGGTACTGGGCTACCTGTTTTGCAGGAGAAACGCCTGTTAACTTTCTGTAAATTTGAGCTGATGATTAGCATTCTTTCCGAGGCAGAAAACGACGTCAAGTGAAACTCCAGAATTAGTCTTTCAATCCTTTGTCTTTCACCATTCCCTTCCACTACCGATAATCATCGATCCGCGTCATTGCCTGATTTCCTATCTCGTGAGCCCCTGAATATTGTGATAATCAAGACAGAGCACACAGTTTCCGGTAACACATGCATGATGTCTTAGTAAATTTTGGAGTTTTTAAATGCGTGTATCTTGTCAAATTCGGGATTTATAGATCAAACTCGGGATTTTTTATAGGTCAATGCGCTTGTGTCGATTATCCCAATATTCAGGAACTCGTACCCAGTCCCCCATGATATGAAATCAGGTCTGATGCGTAAATAATCTTTATGGAGCATTTACAACCACAGGAAGCCTAAATTAGCTCCCTCACTATAAAGAGATGCTTCTACAGTACTTCGCGCACAAAGCCTTCAGTGCCAGGGTTCGTGTATAATGCTCAGTGTTTTAGCAAGAGAAAAGAACACATTATACTTAGCACGTAACCTCGTACCGAAACCTGCTAGAAATAATACTTTTAGGTAGGTGATTGAGTTATAAATAAAATAGCTAAAAAATATCCAATGACACGATAAAAAACATGAGAAAAACAAAAGATCAAGGTATGTTCATTTATTTATTTATTTATTTTTTATTTTAAAATTTTACGATCTTTTTTGAGCCATTTTTTTTGTTCTCTACAAACATTTGCGGAAGTCAGCACAGGAACACTGATTGGGCTGCCTGTGTAGAAACGAGGACAAAGCTTTTTGGTCAGTAAACGGTGGCTCTAGTTATAAGTTCTAAAAAGGAGGACGATCATAAGCAAAAATCCTTCTTTCTAGGGTCAGTGTTGGTCTTGGTTAAGCAAAGGAAATTTTGAAAAGAAAGACGAAAACAACGACTACCCAGTACTAGTGTTTTATCAGATACTGTCTTATGGATGATTTACATATACTCATGGTTTATATAACGGTTTAATATGTAAAACAAAAACGGAAATGACGAAATAAAATAATAACATAAATAGTGTGATAAAATACGTAACAAGTACTTCTCATACTCATTAATTATTCATGAGGTAACTAGCCAATCGATTACCTCGTACCTGGTCACATGATGTATCTTGAAACTAGGTCAAGTGTCTTAAAGCCGGGGAGGGTTTTGATATCAGCAGGGAAGAGGTGGGGCTGATGAATTGGAACAAAAGAAATTAATTCAGTCGACCAACAACTGGATCAAAATTAATTCAGTCCAAGGACTGGAACAAAATTAATTCAGTCCAAGCATTGAATCAAGTCAATATATAGAAAGATGAAAACAGAAAATTTAATTCATCAAGCATTTATTTCAGAAGTTATTACCAATAAACTATAATCAATAATAGTTGCAAATATACTCAACACTTCGTTTAACAACTTACTTAGATATTAATGAAATTTCAAAACAATTTGCTATCGTAAACTTAGCATTTTCTATAAGTATAAATATAAGTTTTAGCATTCATTCAAGCGCAAGCTAGATTTTGAACTGGTTGATTGTAACATTACAGTTGCCAGATATATTGATAGGCCCGTCAGAAGAAAAGCTCCAAAAATTAGAACATGTATTTTCATTTAACTGAGCTTCGTGCTCATAACCAGTGATATCATTAAATATAGATTTTAATTCATTGATATCAAATACAGGCATTTCTATATCATTCTTAATTTCACTTCCCTTAATTTCATTCTTTGACTCAGATGAAACCTGTTTTGGCTGAGCTGGTGGGTTCAAAATGTTAGAAACTTTTTGCTCCTGCTCCTTGCTACTTTTTTCATATGCCAAAAGAGCATCACTAACGTGACCACTTCTGCTTCTTATAAGCTTTTCGTCAACACTTGCATTAAACAGTTTGCTAACACATGTAACGCGAAGACTATGGCTAGTTTTCCTTTTACTGCCAATTGCCAAGCACAAACTAGGAAGAATTTCATTGAGAGTATGAATTCCTACAACACAGTTTTTGTACGCAAATTTTCCGTCCTTATATGGCTGAAAATAGAAACCTTTTGCTTTAACACGAAGATTGTTTACGAGGTCAAAATACCGATTATAAATCTTAACCAAGCAACGCTCGTGGCTCTCATTGCCCTTTTCGTGGCAAACATGTTTAATCACTCTCGCTTTCTTTTTCAAATCTGCTATGCCACCATGAAATGTTTTGGAAGAATTTTCACGATAAATTATGGTATTATCGCCTTCTATTTCGATATCGCTAATCCTTAATTGCCTATGTTCTTGAGAACGCATGCCAAATAGTTTACCATTATAAAAGTACACTGTATTAAGCAAAATCTTAGCTGTTGACTGGCCTAGTACTCCTTTCCTCCACATCGTCTCTTCCTCTTCTTCTGTAATCACCTCTTTTTCTTCCTTTCTATTAGTAACCCCTTCGGCGTGGACACTTTTCATCTCTGCATCCAGAATTTTTCTCAGTCCAGAAAAACTAAAAGAAAAACGTTCAGTTAGAATAATATAAGGTTTTATTCATGTGCAAAGTAAAGCAAATAAACAGAAAGTTTCTAATTAACTCACCACATGTTAGACTTGTCAAGCATATTGACGTCGTTTCGGTTTTTCGACTCTAGGTGGCGTTTAAGGCTAGCGATAAGCTGATAAAGCGTACGAGCAGGATATGGCGAACCTTTCTTGTTTGCTGCTTCTTCAACAAATTTGCCAAGCCAGAAGTTTAGGGATGGAACTGTCATAGTTTCCCATGCCTCAATATCCAAATTTTGAATGCTCTCTAGCGAGACATCCATGGAGGTAGACTCCAAACTTGCCACTTTGTTTTCTCTACTTTGCCTCCATTCTTCAAAAATATTCACAGCCCAGTTATTCTTGTAACGGGTTGAAATTGGCACAGCTTTTTGCAAAAGTTCTTCTTCTTGGGCTTGACTTTTCACTTTTCGAAAGCGTTTTAAAGGTAGAAGCTCCGCTTCTTCATCGCTGTCTCTTTGACGAGAAGCCATGTTGAAATGAATACATTCAGAGAAAAATAACTGCTATTTGCATAAGTAATTCAGATAGCATTTATCTTAAGAAATCCCAAAGGACGAAAGCAAAATAAAACCATTACAAAACAAAAGATTGTCATTATTACAACTAGGTGAATGGAGCGAAGATCATATACAATGAAATAAATACAAGATAAAAACAACATCCCTCCCGAATAATTAATGAGTATGAGAAGTCATTTCAAATCCTCCAAATCGGACTGGACGGGATTTCAAAGTCCTTGCAATTAGTTCCAGTCCTCGGCTTCGCCTCGGACTGGAACTAATTGCAAGGACTTGAAATCCCGTCCTGTCCTCATTGTCGGATTTGAAATATTACATAATATATGTGATAAACCCTGCATCGGCTAAAATAAGAAAATATAAAATAAATTATGAATTAGAGTGACCAGTAAGTTTCGACTTCGTTAGTTTCAAGAGTGTTAGCTTTGGTTATAAGATAAGCTTCTTTAAAAGCTTCTCTAGTTTCGTGAATAGTTAGTCTTGGGAAGAAAAGATTAGTGGTAATTTAGACCCTTTTAATAAATACTACGATGCCTTACTTTCCGCGTTTGATGTCTAGTTTATTGCAAGTTTTGAAAAAAAAAAAAAAAAAATCAGAAAATAAAATCGAAAAGAATAAGTTTGGTGTCAAGCGCGAAAAATGAAGCATTGTGGCATTTATTAAAATGTCTATAGGAATAAGTTGATGTTAGAAGCAAAGTGATTATTAGAGAGAAAGTGTTCTGAAACGTACGCTATAACGGAGGATTGTTTAGATTTAATGCCGGGTTTGTCAACACGTCGTCAGTGTTCTTTGAAGTCTAAAGATTTCCGTTTGGTTTCACCAATTACATTTAAACATGCAAAAAAAGTTTCATTGAATCATGTAAAAAAAACGCTTTTGAAAACAGAAAACAGACCGAAATGCGAGTGCTATTTAGTATTACCACAGGAAGCCCGATTTAGAATATTATATTAATATTAATACCAAGTCACATTTTAACGCACAAAGTTTTGATTTTCGTAACTGAATTTTTTTCGTCTGATTTAGTTTTCTTATACTTTTATCTAAGTTGGGGTCCCTGTGGTCACAACCCGTCGACCCTCGATGATTTCACCGGACTTCCAGTAGTTTTTTTGAATAAATAGTAATAATAATACAAATATGTACAGCTTCATTTCACATTACGTAGGAATTTTACTTTTACATTTCAATTTCTGAAAACGAAACGAATGTCTGAGCGAAGTTTTATATACAGTAACCATGGTAGCCCGTACATACCAATACCGCCTTGCATTCTGGATCCATATGCAAAGAGTATAGGGCTAATATAGGGCTAGTATAGGGCTAGTATATCGCTAATATGTACAGATCTTTCTTTGCAGCTCTTTTTGTCTGAGTGAGTTTTGCTGTGGTATATTTACAGGGCAATCACTCTTGTTTCTTTTGGGCCCATAAACAAATCACGGGATACCTGTGGTGATAAGATTGGAATAAACCGAATTTTTCTTTTTCATTATTTCTCCTTCTTCCTTTCTCTATTCCTTTTTACAAAATAACTGTTACGAATGTCGCGTCCTGATTGGTTTGGAGCGCGTCGGCTTTATGAGAGCACATTGCACGCGCGCGCACTTTCCGTTGCGTCATTCCTATCTATTATTGTAATTTGTATTTTATAAAAGAAATAAAAAACTTGCTTGCTGTGCTGTGCTGTGTGCAGTCATAAAGCACTTGGGGATTGGCAGAACACTCGAGAAGTGTCCAGAAGCACTCCGCTATGCGTCGTGCTTCTCCTAACACTTCTCTCGTGTTCTGCCAACCCCCGCGTGCTTTATGACAGCACACAGCACGCGCGCGCGTTTTCTATTTCTTCACTTTCTTTCTTTCTTAAGACTGAAAGGTAAAAGAGAGAGGGTGAGGTACCATCCGTGACCTGTGTGCAGCCCACTTTGTTACCTAAGAAGGTTAAAGTCGGGCTGGCATGCATGCAATCAAGAGGAGGATAATCGGTTCAACAGCTAAAAACCCATAAATAAATACAAGGATTGGAACTACCGCCCGTTTCCTTCTCTTATTGTTTGCTTATATCCTTTTGCTTCGACAAATGAAAGACGTTTTTGATTTGTTTCTGTTGATTTTTGGCATTCAAAATATTATACAACAAAATAATCTAAATTCAAGAAGGCCAATATTTACCATCCACATGCACGAGAATCGGTGCTTTTTTGCAATACTTTGTTAATGCAGCCTAGCTTATGTATACCGTCGAATTGGTATTTAAAAAGTTGCAGATTCAAAAATATCCGAATCAGCTTGGGGAAGATTGGGGAATTTTAGATAAATATCTTACTAATACCCCACGTACCAGGATATTTTTGTAATCTGACTTTCTTTGCGGATTGGATGTGTGGATGGGGCCTTAGTATTTTCTACTTTCACATCCCCATAATGCCTTGCTTCTTTGGGGGGTAACCAATCAAAAAACTGTCCCAAATTGAAAGGTTTCTTAATTGAATTTATACTTTACCTGCTTTTATCTGTACAATACTGATTATTAAGTTTATTCCAAGTTATTTTTGCGTGTACAGATCATCAAGAGTTTTGGTCTTACAGAAAATGTATTGACTTAAGGTGACTGCTTACTTTTGGAAATTGATTTAAGCTTTTTTTAAAACTTCGATTATCCGAATTGAAATTTAATGCTGATTCCAAATCTGGAAAGAAAAATAGGGTGTCCCGAGCTCGTTTTTGAGATGATCAGCATTTAATGGAAGCCTACGTACGAGCTTTTGGAGTAAAAATTGTACCACCGGAAGTGATTGGAAAAAAGTTAAGATGAATAAGATAATAGTTATTTGCAGACTATATGATTGCATGGATGTAGGCTAGTCAATCATTCTACAATAATAAATGGATATTTTAGACAAAAAGACAGAAAGATACATTGATTTGTCATATTTTGTAGTTTCGGTGCTCTTAAAAAATCTCATAAAGTCGAACAAAAATCCCTACAAAAATCTATTTTTTCACGTGTTCCTGATTTAAACTTTTCCTAAAATGTTGATATAACCTAGATTTGTAGGAGTTTTTTCGAATGAGCTATCAAAAAATATAGAGTCCCGTGCAAAATTTGAGGGTTTTGCTCTGTTGAAGTTTAAAACGCGTATGGTTCTTCAATAAAATCTTGTAGATTTTTCAGCGGTTTTTGAGCGCGCGCTCATCGTGGGCTCAATTCAAACGTTCAAAAGTAGGCAGCCACCTTAAGAAAAATGTTTTAAAATTTACCTTAAACCTCTTCAAACTTCTATCTTTTTCTGTTTTTTACTTCTTCAATTTATTTTTGGATACCAAACAAGGTATTGTCAACATTGTCTGATTAGCCTTCAGCAAAATAAGTGGGTTTTTACCCTCTGGTCACCCCCCAAAGACGCCAAAGTATTATGGGGATGTGAAAGTAGAGAATAGTGTTTGTTATACGCCGAGTCGAAAAATGGCTACCAATTTGAATAACAATCGTTCTGCACTGACTAGAGACTGACTAGCCTCTCATACATGTGGAAATGCTTTATGTTTCCAAGTTTCCACGAGGCTAGTCAGTCGCTAGTCAGTGTAGAACAATAGTTATTCAAATTGGTCGCCATGTTTCGTTTCTGTGCAGTATAGTGCATTTAAAATACTTATTTGTGTGTTGTTTTGCTCATTTAAATATAGTTCAAAATTCAAGTTAAACCACAGGGAACCCGGCTTTCGGAGACAGCCTAGACTGCGAGTAGTCCCACTTCTCTCTCCAGACTCAGTAAAGACGAGTGTTTTAGGATTTCTGTGGAGTACAAAGCAATCCTTGGACACTCGTCGTTTCTGGTAAGGTGTAAAAGTGGGACTACTTGCAGTCTAGAGACAACCTGGTTCAAATATGCCGACCAATTTGAAATAGTTAGTCCAGAACAATATTTAGTCAAATTCGTTACCATATTTATATCGATCTAGATTTTTCTTTTAGTAAAAATGGTAACTTTGATCTTTATGGGTCCTGCGGTTTGAGATCGAATGATACATGAAGCTGTTATCTGATCTTGACTGTAAATTGATAGGTACACAGAACAACCCATAAAGAGCAATATCCACCAGTCCAGATCTACAATTACATCTTAAGTAACCGTAAACCGATCTCAAATCCAACTACTCATAAAAAGGAAATCATAAAGTTCCGAAAGCCGGGTTCCCTGTGGTTAAATGAAATAAATTCACTTACATGTAAAAAATGGCCGGATATTATACACTTGACGTCCCCTTTGTTTGAGATTATTGAAGTTATTCTAGTTAGCGATATTTACTCCTTCGGTGTAATGACTATTATGGCTGGATTAACCCTGTTCTTTCGCAAACGGATCGATTTTTCCACAAAGTTATTGTAATATTTTCTCAGTTGACCTTTTATTGTTCGATTGAGATATCCATAGAGATATGGGTTTATCATTCCGTTCATGTAATACAAAAACGTCGATATTTCTATTGCAAGGATATTATTGTTTTCTCTCGTGAAAGTTGACAATATGCTCAACCCAATATAGGGTGTCCACGACAGGAATAGCACGCCTACGACAAAGCCTAAAGTGAATGCTGTCCTGATCTCTGACTTCATGGCTGAATGAGGTTTTCTTAGACAGAATTGACCAGACACGTCCTGAATTTTGCCAACAGCTGTATCCACCGAGACAACCGTGGAAGATTCTCGAAAAACCATGGCTTCAACTTCGCGTCGTATTTGCTTGGAATGTCGCCGCGACACACGGAAGATTTTAGCGTACAAGTAAGAGATGATCATCAAAGGTAGAAAATAAATATTGCAGAGTTTGAAGTAGGTGAAGCTTGAGAGAACAAGGTAGTCAGTCTCACAGAGCCAAAGACCACGCATAAAGGTATATCTTCCCCATCCAAAGAATGGATAACAGGCTGAGAACAGGGAATAAGCCCAGATACATAGGATAGAAATTGCAGTCTTTGTTGCGGTCACAAATGACTTGTAACGTAAAGGGAGAACAATGGCTAAATATCTATCAATACTAACAGCCAATAGTGTAAAAACTGATGCAAAACTCAAAGAATTCTGCAGAAATCCAATAGCAGTGCAACCACTCTCTTTGAAAACAAACTTCTCATGGAGGATGCCGGGTATTCGAAATGGAAGTAAAGTCAAAGCAACCAAAATGTCAGTCACTGCTAAATTAGCCAATAAGAATCCAGAAGGACAGTGAAGTCGTCGAACTCGAAAAATAATATAAAATATGGATGCATTACCAAATAAGGTTAAAAACATTACTATGACTGTTAAGATCACTTGGATGGTGTCAGCGGTATTGCCCATTAGTCAATGCGCAGAAGGCAGTAGAACATTCCTTTTACTTGTAACGATACGGATTTTCCTTGTTGCTGGATATTTTCTGGCAAGATAAGAAAGACACAATAAATGTATGCATGTAAGATAACGGCAGGTGTCTACAAAGTGTAGTCGAAAGCAATAAAATTGAGTAAATTGTCAGTAGCGATGCTTTGCTTAATTAAAGCCCTCACAAGAGCTTAAAAACCTATATATTATGTCTAAATCATTGTCCTTTACTCTGAATTGCCTTTAGGGTGACTTAGACGCAAAACGCAAGTGGGAAATGAGCGAAAATGAGTCGAGGAATTGCTTAAACGGCTGTCTCACTACAAGAACATCCTTAATAGAAACCACACGAAACCGGATGACAGGTTTAAGATTGATCAGTGTGGGTGTAATTTCCTATGTTATTCCCGGTCCACGTTCTCAGAGAATAACGATAAAAAACCTTTAAACGCGATAGGGAATAGGTACGATGAATAGCCGTAGCTAATAGTGAATGAAATTGCTAAATTCATCGAACCGGCAATTTCCTACATTCCATAATAAAATTAGTGGTAAGGGTAATAAGATAAAACCAAATTGAAGTACAAAAATAACGAAAACTAAGATTACATATTCCTCTTGTTACAATCCTTAAACCTTCGCCAACATTATATTGGTTATCAAGAGTTAGCTTCCAATCACCTATTCTTAACAGCTTAGCACTTTTCTCCACTCAGTTCGCATCCCAAACTTAAGAACATTTAACCCGGGTTCCCTTCAGATAAAATTTTTTCGGCGTATTATTCTTCCAACGTTCCAACTACTATTAGATTTAGATATCTGATGTTCCTGCGATAGTAAAAACTCAAACACTGATACTTAGCAACACTTACTTTTAATGGACATTGAATTTTTCAAACGATTTACGAAAATGCATATTCTTAAAAATTTGAAGACGATCACAATAAAGCAATTCAGTGATTTTTTTATATCCTGTATTTTTTCACCGCGTTCATGCCGAAACAGGAAGAAGAAAAAGACAACTTAAAAGGCGAAAAGATAACATCTCTTTTTAAATCAACCGGAAAAAAAAAATTCAACGAAATTTCAAAGACCAAAAGAGATGTGTTATCGTAAACAAGAACGTAAAGAAAAACTAATTTGGTGCGATTCTCAATCACTAAAAGCTAAAATCGAATAAAAAGCAACTCGATTAAAGCTAACTAGAAAATAATCAAAAATATTAAATATGAATGAAATATTAAATGATACGAACACCTTTCTTCACAAATTAACTCTATCGCAGTCGCAAAAACCACTTGCCCGCTGCTAGCACCAAAATGGTGGCTCCAGGACAAACAACAGCTTTTAGATCGACAAAGTTAAAAAAAATAACCTATATATCATTCTTAACTTACGGTTTATGAGCTTTATCGAAGTTATTCTGTATGAATTTCCTTAGCCCAATAAGAAACTAGCCACATTGCGTCTTGGTACAGTTAAATTTTCACTAGTAACAGCCACACAGGAGAAAGTACAATATATTTCTGATATTCTTTCTTGAAAGAGCCGTAATTTTGAAAGAGCTCAATCCAACGCCAGCGGGTATTGATTAAAATAGCTCCCGTCATAGATCCTTATTTGAGTAATCGTAAAGTATCCTATTCCGGACTTTTAATTGTTATCATCTGAAAGTCGCACATGAAAATTTACCTCACGTGTTTATGTTCAAGCCGCTTCAGAAATAGAAATACTATACGAAAAAATCGATAACAACGGCCAAAATAAACCCAACATGCACTGTGGCGGATTTAGGGGGGGTTCATTGGGTGCAAATGACCCCCCCCCCCCCACCGGCTGGTACCTTGGATTTTTTATATTTTTTAAAATAAATAAATGAAAGTATGGTAGGTCCGCTTTTTGATGGATAGGTTATCCTTATCAGGAGCGCCCCTAGGCCAGTGATGTGCAAGAGAACGTTATTGTTGTGCCGAGATTTGCAGAAATGAACCCCCCTCTTAAAGTTCTGGATCCGCCACTGATGCATGTACATATTTTTGGTTACACAAGGCGGGTGTAAAAGAATATCATAAATAGGAAATCCATTGAAAATTAAGACGCACTCTGACTTGCAAAGTCTGTAATCTCGAGTATCCTTTTTAACTTTGCCCGGCTCTACCTAAGTGAATATTAAGATCATGTTGTTGTATCATTGGCGGGAAGATCAGATAACATGCACTTTGTTGATTCACTATTCCCGCCACTTGAGCATGCTCCGGTCCGTTTTTATTGGTTCGTTATATAGCAAGTAAGCGTAACGCTGAGTAATGTTTGAAAGATCTTGTAGGAAATTAATAGAACGGATGCATTTTTATTTCCAATCGAAGAAGAGAAGTCAAGTTTTCCATTCAAAAGAATTGTACTCGAGCTGCATTTGTCGACACAAGGGAAAAACGTCTGCGCATTCGTTCACTTCAGCACGCTTTCTAAGAATTTTGAAGAGTTTGAGTGAGAAAATAAATGTTTGTTTTCTCCAAGTATACAAAAAAAGTTCGAGAGTATACTTTTGTCAGACCAAGATACTGTATTAAATAACACAATATGAAAGAATTAGTCTTAAGTCTCAAGCATGGACACTAAGTTTTGGCATTTGTGAAGCCCAATTTATAAGGCATGTTTGAAAGTCAAATTTACTTATGTTTTGACTAATTTGCATACGGATTCAGAGCATGCGCAGACGTTTTTCAGTCGTATCACATTTGTCTAGTCTATTATAATATTCATTAATAATTCATGAGCGTTTTGCCAATCCGGACTCACCATTTGTATACTTATACTTACTTGTATACAAAATATATCCAAAGAAACTAAAAGCATGGGGGAAGGGTTTGAATAGCTACCAGCGAAAGGTTGGGGCTGATAAATTATAACAATGCTTGATTAGTATTCTGTATCGTTATACAGATTACTAATAGAGTGGTAGAGGTAGTGGCGGTGTTGGTGTTGGTGTTGGTGGCAGTGGTAGTGGCGGTGTTGGTGTTGGTGGTAGTGTTGGTGTTGGTGGTAGTGTTGGTGTTGGTGGTAGTGTTGGTGTTGGTGGTAGTGTTGGTGTTGGTGGTAGTGTTGGTGTTGGTGGTAGTGGCAGTGGTAGTGGTAGTGGTAGTGGTAGTGGTAGTGGTAGTGGTGGTAGTGGTGGTGGTAGTGGTAGTGGTGGTGGAGGTGGTAGTGGTAGTGGTAGTGGTAGTGGTAGTGGTAGTGGTAGTGGTGGTGGAGGTGGTAGTGGTAGTGGTGGTGGTAGTGGTAGTGGTAGTGGTAGTGGCGGTGGTAGTGGTAGTGGCGGTGGTAGTGGTAGTGGTAGTGGTAGTGGTAGTGGTAGTGGTAGTGGTAGTGGTAGTGGTAGTGGTAGTGGCGGTGGTAGTGGTAGTGGCGCGGTGGTAGTGGTAGTGGCGGTGGTAGTGGTATTGGTAGTGGTAGTGGTGGTGGTGGTGGTAGTGGTAGTGGTGGTGGTAGTGGTAGTGGTGGTGGTAGTGGTGGTGGTAGTGGTAGTGGTAGTGGTGGTGGTAGTGGTAGTGGTGGTGGTAGTGGTAGTGGTACAGTGGTAATGGTACTTGTAGCAGAAGTGTCTCCCTTATCCTCTTACTATGACGGACCCGGTTATTTTCTAACTTTCCTTCCTATACAACTTGAGAAATAAGACCGAATTCTGTTTTTGTGGTTCTTGAATACTCTTGCATAAATTATCCATGAATTCGATTCTATGGTTTCTCGTTTCTAAATCAGTTTCCGTGAATTTAACACCAGTTTGAATACTCAGAATGATGCGTATTAAGCAGAATAAGTGATCAACAAATAAACTACATAACCCAAAACATCTTGGTCATCATAAAACAGCTTTGCTGCAACGAAAACATTAACCCAAAAGGTTTGATATGAATCAAAGATACCTTTCCTTGTCAGTTGTCGCATAACCAAAAATATCTATCCGGCTAATGACACATATCCGGGCCGATGGTAGAAGTTTCGTCTCCCTTACAAATTGGCTAGATAAAAAGAGACCCTTTAAATATAATAACGTATGAACTATTTTAGTCTCTAGAGATAATTACATAGGTTATACTCAAAAAATAAACTCTCGATTGAGGGATCATATCGTTTGTTTCTAATAAACTTGAGGAAAAGCATCTCATCAACGTTATGCCACTATATTCCTACAATGAATCCAACATTTTAAATATATAGCCTCAAGATATCCCGTGGTGTTTAGCATTTTCAAGCAATTTGATTGCTTTAGTGCACATACACTCTAAAAATGAGGGTTTTATTTCCTCTGTCATTCCTCTAACTCCTACGCGCCAATAAATTTAGTACCACCAATGACTGACGAAAATTCGCTCTTCTTTTATGTATTCAACAAAATCTCACTTGTTTGGAAATTAATTTCCATGGAATGATGAACCCCACAGCTCGTAAATTGTGTAATATATCAACAAGGCTAGGACTTCCGGGGTTGTCAATGTGCTGAAAAGCATGCTTCGCGCGCTTTCTTTACTGACTTCTTCTTCGTTACTGATTGATTGATGGCTTTGATTTGTTATTTTAAAATCAAAATTACGATTGAAACGTAGTTTTTTTGAACTCCAAACCACTTATATACGTTTTCCGGACATGGCAACTGACTTATTTTGTTATTTCAAATTCAAAATTACGATTGAAACGTAGACTTTTTGAGCTCCAAACCATTTATATACGTTTTCCGGACATGGCAACTGACTTATTTTAACGTCGAAAATGTTTTTCGCCGAAAGAAGTGAAAAAAAAAAAATCATTATTATACGAATAGCACTATTTCATCTAATCAAATTTAAATCCCTCTCGCCAGCTTGTATTATATTGATAGAGAAATGTATTGGGGCATGCCTAGCCCACTTAGACCTCGTGATTATGTTTATTTGTTATAAAATTAAAGGTAGGTTTCTAAAGGCACTATGATAATTAAACTCTTGTTTTTGAGCCCTAAGAGTGTACCTGTCTGGTTCCTAATGCACGATCAAGAGGATATAAAGAAAGAAAAGTGTTTCATGAGAACTTGGCTTAATTAAAAGGCCGAATTTTCATCTGTATAAGAACTTGACGGAGCACTGTACGATTTTATAAAAGATCTCTGTATACTCGTGTGTTTTCCAGGTATATCTATTGCTGATGATTAGAATTACATATACACTCAATAGAAGAATCGTTGCAGGGTTCAGAAACATAGGACATAGAAGCTGAGATCGAAATGGCACATGGGAAGTACATTAATTAGATGCATGCTGTGACAGGCGACCCGTGGCATCATCCAATGTTCTTTAATACGCTTTTGGCATTCAAAACCGACTGCATGGATGGTGCAAATGAATAAATTATAATATAATTATGTCATTTCCCACATTGTGCCATGTCGGTCTCAGCTTTTATGTTCTATGTTTCTGAACCCGACGACGATTCTTCAATTGAGTGTAGTTATAATATAATTTGGACTAGATTAATAGTCATTGCTATACTCTGATATGAATTTACTTTTTGAGTCTATTCCGGCAGTTGAATTAGTGTATTCTAGATCCCAGGTTCTTGATGACTCCTTGTCGAATAATATTCCTTTGAATGAACTCCTTTTAATGTATTCCGTAAAGTAATCTTTGGATGTATTCCTAACATTCAATGAATGTTCTATCAATTTCTCTCCGTTTTATCTCTGTATTGTGACTCCTCTCTCTTTCTCTAACGACTACTTCTAACTAAAGAGTGATAATGCGCCTACGACCAGTTTCACAACAAGCCTGAGCACTTGGTTGCAAGTCTAATTTTGTTACATCAGATTTTATTTCTCATTCGTTTCTTGTCTCTTTCCTCACAACTTTAGAGTACTTGTTATTCAGCGCTGTCCCCTAAAATCATGTCTCTCTCTCTTTTCAAAGAATTCCTCATGAAGTACTAGCAAAATAAGCAAACATGCTGCAAGAAAACTAATGAAGAACAAGAATCCTTTCCCCGTGCTGAATTTGGGGAAAAATATCATACCTGGCTTTTACGCGTTTGGAAACGTTATTACAAAACGAGTTAATTTTCGATACTTGAAAACTCTTCCTTTAATGATAAGGCGTAAACCGCATATTGTCTTCTCAAACTAGTTTGTCTTTCCTACAGCCAAAATAGCAGATTTATTCAGGTAAAGACCAGACGTTTTAGTCAGCTATTAGTCAATCAAAACACGAGAATTTCAAACCATCCAATACACTTATCGTTCCCTACTTTCCCGCCCTTTCCAGCTTGTAAAGATTCGGCACTGACGTACTGCGTTGGCGGGCGCGTCAATGACGTCACGGGGGCCTCGGAAATCTAAAATCTATTAAAATATTTTTCTCGAAATTCAGAGTGTGTTTATTGCGTATCACGAACCAGAGGCTTGTGATTAAGCTTCCGAAACTAGATGGAATTGTATTTTTAAAAAAAAGTCACTGAAAATTGATTTTTGCGGAAGGAGAAGACCGGAATAAGTGGAGAAAACTCAGACAACTCTACTCACATACAACAATGGCATGTTCAAGAATTGCTAGAGGCAGCATATTAGCAATTCACATTTTTCAAATAAACCTTTTTTTCGAAATCGTAAAATACCGCTGTGATCCTTAATCACAGACTCATTTCCTCAAGTTTGGCCTCGTTTCTTATAGAAAATATTCACATGACAAAACAAACACCTGCAAATACACAGAAATGAATAATCAAGAATAACAATGAGTAAGTATATAGTTAGGGTACTCGAGTTTCAGTTTGGTATCATGTTCTTCTTTGAGGGATTAATTCGGAGAGGAATTCATTCGTTCGTTCGTTCGTTCGTTCGTTCGCTCGTTCGTTCGTTCGTTCGTTCGTTCGTCTGTTCGTTCGTTCGTTCGTTCGTTCGTTCGTTCGTTTGTTTTTTATCCTTATTCCATAAACGATGAGGAATAAAAAGGGACAAACAAGACCCTGGTGGCAGGGTAGTCCGGGCTACCTGGTTGGGACGGTTTCAGTTATCTGAGTAGCCTGGGAACGGCTCTCTGAGGAGAAGGGGAAGGGAAAGGGGGAGGGGGAGGGGATGGGAGGGGAGGGGAGGGAGAGAGGAAGGGACACACCCTTGTGTAATAGTCACACAACCTGTATGGATGTATTTTGGGCAGGCTGTCCAGTTACTACACTTCCACTATATACACTGGCATCAAGAGTGGATTCTTCTCAGTCGACTGCATTAGGATGTCCAGAACTTATCGCTGATTCACGGAGTAACTACCCCACTCTCACCAGAGATCCGTTATTATCTGAGTGTCCAAGAATCCAGAGACAGGAAGTGGAAATAAGTTGCAAAGTTTCGAAAGACATTGATAGAGCTACTAATCACATCGAAAAAAAAACCCAACAATTTCTACTCCAATTCACAGTAGTCCTTCAAAGCGAAATTCGAATTTTCGCATAGTACTAGAAGTTGAATAAAGCTACAATCTGAAGATCAAAATGTATTATTACTTGTAATAATAAAAGAAAACTTCTGACCAATAAACTTATGTTAACCTCGTATTGATTTGTAGTAGTCTTTATAGCCAAAATACCTTTAAAATATAGCATCATGATTAGAATCAGATCAGTTTTCAAAATAATTTAAAAGCAATTGATCAGGCGCGTAGAGTCTTTAATATAACACATTAAATGACTAGTTTATCCGTTAAAACTGATCTTCAATTACAGAAAATACTGCTTTGAATAGCTGAATCAAAGCATGAACAGTTAACCAAAATAATCTATTGCTCATTAATTGTTTGAAAATTCTTAGAAATCTTCGCTTTATTAGAAGTCCTAAAAATCTTCTCGCTTGAAATCCAAACTGTTTACAATCAGCAGTAAATTAACATTTCTAGTTTGGCGTTTTCGAACTACAGCAGATATTGACATTGATTGACATTTGGTACATGATAATTGAATGGACTATAGTCGGGAACCCTATAGCGGATGTCTGCAAAGCTCTCTTGGGTAAGGTAATGAAGACCCACTATTGCGCAATTCAGTGTCCATTTTGGCGGGGAGGAACAGAATAAAAAACAAGGGTATTTACGGCCGGTTTACTACAGGTGACCAGGTAAATATACGATAATTAATATTTTCAATCAATAACCATTCATAAAATACCGATTTTTTTCTATTCACTGTTATTTGCATCGATCGTGTTGAGAAGCAGTATGGATAATTATTTGTTTTAACAAGGTCAATATTTTTGCTTTCCCATGCAACAAATTAAATTGAAATCTTTTTTTTTTTTTACATTGACGGAACTATTTCCTATACCGAGCGCGGAGATCGAGATGAAGGATAAAAGCAACTGTAGCAGCTGCTAACATATCACTTACAGCAGCATAAAGACCTATGTAAACACAAACGGTTGCCATAGCTACCCTCATGAAAACTAACCCGCCGTAAATAAAAAAGATAGGAAAATTGTGAAACATTTTTGAATATAATTATTGCGTTAATAATATAAGAAACGACGTCGTGAATTACTGTCTGTATCGTTTCTTGTACTATACATTAATATCAAAATCCTTACTTATCGAATTATTGCGTTATGTCAGTAATCGATTCGTTCGCGGGCAAAAGATTGAATCGTCAGATGTTTTTTTGCATGATGAAACTACATCATTCTTAAAGTAAAATGAAGACTTATATTACAAAATCGGGTGACCCGACTTCGTTTACCAATCAGATAGCGTGGAAGTTCACTATTCTAGCGGTAAAAACGCGCGAACAACGCAAACATGGAAAACTGTCAAAAAAGCCATATTTTACTTAAAAACAAATTGATCGTCCATTCACAGATCACCCAAATAATATTAACCAAATGATTTTCATATTTTATATTCCTTAAATATATATTGTTGTCACCGACTTTTCAGAGGCATAAGAGTAGATTGAATCAGCGAAATACGTGTTTTCTTGATATATTGCACCTCAAGGTAGTTCCTAAAAACGTTTTATAAAAAATGCCAAATAATCAGTGTAATTCACAGCGTATCTTTATTTCTTACATCGAAGGAGTAAAAATCAAACCTTCGAACGATAAGAAAAAAGGCGGGGCTCACCGTGCTAATAAACGAGAAAAAATCTTCAAAACATACTCACGTTTTCTTGTCCGCACAAGAATTTGACCGTTATCGCATGTTTCTTAAAGGAAAAAACTCTTGAAGTCAATAAAAAATTGGTGCATTTGTTGATTTGATGTTGGTTTTTCAAAGTATTTTGAAAAAGCTTTGAAAATACCTATGGTAGTTATAAAAACGAGATGCGCGAAATGGATGCGCAGTAGTAAAGGTCCGGATGAAACTACCTTAAGATCATAATAGCCGTCGTCATACTGGGCAATTTGGCAAACCACCCGCTTAAAATATTAAATCATCACGGATTTGCGTGCCTCGAAAATAAGGTCACGTGACTTTATCCTAATGATAGCAGGTGATAAACTTGTTAAACAAGTTCTTGTTTTTCCTGTTTACGGAATCTTCAGGTTTCGCTTTTGGATTACGCATTGTTTATCCGTTGCCAATTCCCTTTCGATTTTTCACTTCCCTTTTTCTTTTTTTCTTCTTTCTAGAGAATGCAGAGGCGTTTTTTGATTGCTTAATTTTAATTCTGGCGGCCATTTGATATCTCTTTGCAAATGGAAGTCTTGCTGAATATAATCGTCGCGTTCGGTATTATAAAAATGTAGAACTCATTCAGGCACTCACCAAGACTATGTGTTCTCTCTAGCTTTTGCTCATAAACTTTCTTTAATACGAAGACTTGAAAAGACTTTCAGAATTGAGAAAGAACTGACACTATTTGTCACACAATAATGACACGTTCGTAAAGTGAGAATATGAACCTAGGAATCACAAGGTGTGAATGACTCAGTCTCTTCCGATAGAACCTAAAAGAAAGATTATTAAGAATGAAGACTTCCCTCGAATAAATCAATTATGTGAGGATTTTAAGCTCTGCAGATGATCTAGAATTAGTTTTTAATGAAAACCAATCAGAGTTATTCTCGTTTTTCATGCTGCGACTAAAAGTGTTCACTGTTCATACCGGTAGACTTTTCATTCAACATTCTAGCCATCAATTTTCTTTTCTGACGCGAAGACCCACGCGAACATTCAAGTGGTTATCCTACTCTAAAATATTCGATCCACTGACAATACTTCGTTCCTTTAAGATATTTCAAATTCAATATTTTTTTGATGATATCTGTTGAACCGCTTTACGATAAAAACTTTCAAAACTATTTTCTACTGTGCCATTCTGTTGTGTCGTAGAGATTAATGAACGCAATCTATCCTTGAGGCTGTTCAGCACTAACTGAAGATATAGAATTTGTTTGAACATTAAACTGTTTTTATTTTTTGTTGTTTTTCCGATGACCTGGTGGCTTTTCAACCAATAAAAAGTTGTAATGTAAAAGATGTTTAGGAAATAGTATATAACTTAAAAAAGATAATATAGAATAAAAAGAAGCAGCTTACCAAAGCCGAACAAAATAATAATAATAATAATAATATAAATATTAAAAAAAAATAAAAAAAATAAAATAAAATAAATAAAATGAAATAAAATAAAATAATAATAATGATAATAATAATAAACTAAAGAAAGAAAGAGAAATGGAAAATGAAAAAAACGTTAACTCATCAAATTAAGAATTTGCTCGTTAAGCATTGTCTCATCAGAAACACAACGCCACTTCAAAATTAATGATCAAACTCCATTTGTCCAGCCGCTTAAAGTGGTTTTAGCTATTTTAACACTTGACAGTTTTTCGGAAGGCTTGAAGTAAATATTTGATGAGTCCTATCATCGAGAACCCAGGGACAAAATATCGTTGCTTCTTCGAGATTTTACTCCTGTGTTCCCACGGATCGATTAAAGTCCAATCTCTTTAAAGTGCAGTCCTAGATATTTCATTTTTCCTAATCTCTACAAAAGTAAATACTTCTAATAAAAACCTAAAATAATCTAGATTTTATAGCTTTTCTCCGCTTTTTTTTTTTTTTTTTTTTTTGATGTTTCTAATCTTAAGTAATGTGTAGTTGTTTGCCTAGTATTATAGATACAAGCTGAATCACTTCTGACATTTTAAAAACTCAAACAACGAATGTCTCTAAAATTAGTTTTGCGCCTAAAGTCGTAGGAAGGCGTTGTCATATAAAAATAGAAAATAACAAAGCAACAAATAGGAATTAATTAATTTTGAGCAAAATGAGAGTAGTTTTTTCATTGTTTTGAAAGTATAGACAAACGACTTATTTTGATATTACCTTATTAGTATATACTTAAAGAATACAGTTATTTTCATCAATATGGGGAGCTTTACATGGAATTAGCCTAAGTTCCAATTTGTTATTATTATTTTATTTTATATGACAACGTTCCTGCAATTAGGTGTAAATGCAATTTTTTAGATCTTGGAAAAGAAACTCTAAGACAAAAAAATTGATATGTTTTGCTAAAACCTTTCCAATTTACCAAAATAAACTACGGCACTTCAAGTTTCTGATAACGTTCAAGTTTCAGTTTGTGTGTAGTACCTGTGGCGACCGTTCTGAATTCAATCTCGTAAAAAAATTTTTTTTCTGATGGAAATTATAAACCTTGAATAATTGAGAAAGAAATAGAAAAGTTAAATTATCTATTTATTCCGTCTTCACCAAACTATTACTCTATATAGATATTACTTAAGAATTAGAAAGTTAAAATATATTAAATGAAAAGAAAAATATTTTGAGCTTAAACTTTAAGTTCAAACTAAGACTGGCGTAGAATTAAGAGAAAAGAGACAATTTTTAAGTTCCTAAATTTGTACAATTTCTTTTAAAAAAGTAATATATATATATATATCGATTTAAAACAGCAAAACTTCTAGCTTTTCTCTCCTGGAAGGCTTACCTCAAAGTTTGAGTTTATCAAATCCCTCGATAATTTTGCGGAAACCCAGACGAAAAAATATATATCTGTACGTCTGTATTTTCAGATTGAATTTAAAGCAGCCTTTTGAGTTTTATCTGATCCTCGATGATAATTATTTTCGAGGCACTTCCAAGGTAAAAGGCAAAAACAGCTCAGTATTATATTTATTCCATTTGAGCTCGAGTAGTGAACATTTTGAAACGCAGCTGTTTAAATGACACTAAATTAAACAGTCTTACGAATTTATTTAAATAGTGTTTGCTTGGTTAGTAAGCTATCTCATTTACCCGTCTGATTTCGCCTTAGGGAGAAACGATTATTTGCAGCTACGACGCTGAAAAAATTATTATTATTATTATCTTAAGCCAGTTATAAAAATTATTATTATTGTCTTACCAGTATCTTCGGAATTAAAAATAAGCAATTTTTTAAATGTTTTGAAACTGCTAAAGAAGAAGAAGGGAAAAAAGAAAAAGAAAAAAGAAAAAAGAAAAAGAAAAGAAAAAAAAGAAAAGAAAAGGAAAAGGAAAAGGAAAAGGAAAAGGAAAAGGAAAAGGAAAAGGAAAAGGAAAAGGAAAAGGAAAAGGAAAAGGAAAAGGAAAAGGAAAAGGAAAAGGAAAAGGAAAAGGAAAAGGAAAATCATTGCATTCATTGCATGAAAACGTAAAACGTCAAATATTTTTTAAACCGCCATTTTTTTTATTTTTTATTTTTCATTTTTTATTTTTCATTTTTTGAGTTTTACTCTCATTTCCAAACTTAAAACGCGAAAGCCTCAAAGATATTATCAAGTGTTTTTGTTTTTTTAAATAAAGATATACACACTTAACGGGTTGTAAAAAGGCCTAGGTTTTAAGTTAAATATTATAATTAACAAATTACTACTACGAAAAGCATCAGTTTAACATTTAGTTTGACTCCTTTATCTGTTTATGATTGAGACTGTACTTTACCTCGATTTTTGCCGTAAGCCTTGTCGTTAGTGAGTCGTAAAACGTGGCGATTCGACTAATTTTAGAAGAAAAGAACTGTTTTGTTTTTGCAATTTTTTGTTTAAAGCAGCTTCTTTAGAGCTTTACCTCAACCAGACAGCACCCATAATCCTTTATTCTTTTGGCGATAATGATAATTTGTGATATGGATGCTATTAAACGAAAATGCATATGCAGTCAATACTCTTCTTATTTGTCGCGTTTAAATCAGTCAAGATAAAGAACTTTTCTGACAGCTCCCATCTCTTAGGTCCTTTAGCGTCAAACTGTGCCCAACAAAACCTAACATAAGTAAAACCCCTCAAGAGAAACGTATGGATCCACGAATGTTTCCGGTCTTTTAGTATACGAAGATAATGACTCTATCGGACCAATACACCATCAACTTAACACGTACATGCAAATCGTGATATTTTCTTAGTAGCTGGTTTACAACTCCAACGCTAATGTACATACTGTCAAATAGACTCGGGAAATATAGAGTCAGAATAAGCCAGAGTCAGAATAAGCGGACTAGTTGTAAAAGAACCAGGAAGGGAGGTAGGACATACCGGTATTTATCGGTATATCTGTTATAGGGGTTAGAATCAACAGGAATCTTATCTTAAGAGACGTCATCGATACCTCGGCAAAGAAAAACAGTGGAATTTATGATAGATATATCTTTTTTTAATTTCCTCTACGTTATATTCATCATAAAGATAATATAATTTGGTTTATTGTGAAGCCTGTTTCTAATGTTAGCTTTCATGCAGATAATAATGATCCATCTTTTACGAACTCCAAGAAGGATTTCTACCTTTGCTAATGAAATTTTTTTGAATCGCTTCGTGTCCTCAGTTATCAATCAGGAGAAATCTCATTTTTCGAACGTCTTGACAAGCATGATATTAAAGAAGATACACTGTATCTAATATCACTGGAAAGTAGTTCAAGTTCTAAATCATGGAAACGTGTAGCGACCGTATTTATGACCGGAACTTAGGGGGAGGGGAAAAAGCGTTCAAATTTTATCGATATCCTGAAATAGCCTCTGGGCTGATCAAAGTCAGGGCATAGATAACTCAAAGATATAGCCCTGAAACAACCTCTGGGCTGATTTAAGTCAGGGTATACGGCTTACTCACAGATCGAACCCTGAAACAACCTCTGGGCTGATCTAAGTCAGGGCATGGCTAACTCACAGATAGAGCCCTGAAACAACCTCTCGGAAAACCAAAGTCAGGGCAGTCTATAGCTTGAAGATATCGAACCCTAGCGCAACCTCTGGGCTAATGATCTAAGTCAGGGCACGGACAGCTCACAGATCGAATTTGATTTATCGTGATACAGTGGAGCCTCGATTTTACGATATGGCTCGGGAGAAGGAAAATGTATCGTAAAATCGAGATATCGTTGCAAACAAACTCTCGATTTAACGATATAAAGGCGAACCAATTGAAAATATCGTTGTAGCGAGGTCGGGCCACTTTTCAACTGATAAGACTGATTTTTTATTATCATTTAACATTGCACGCTGTGTAATATTGTACATTCATATATATCATTTGTACTACTGTACAGTATTCAAAAACAAAACGCTTTGTGTCCTTTCATAGTCTTTAAAAAGTTACCATGTAGTTGCTTACAACTTTTTCAAAAGTCACTCCTTGTTGATAGACGGAATCAGTTATATCGTTGTATCGAGGACAAATTTACGCTTGGGAGAAAAGTTTTTAATCGTAAAAACGAGGATATCATTGTACCGAATACCGTTAGATCAAGGTATTTTTCATACATTTTGCTGTATTTTTCGTCGGGAGAAAGAAACGTTATCGTAAATTCAAGGATATCGTTAGATCGAGTATCGTAAAATCAAGGCTACACTGTAGTTGAGAGGTGAGCAATACTGGGAACCCGGAAACAAAACCTCAAAAGCAAAGGAGAGAGCTAACGAACTCATGAACTCTACTCACATGTGATGTCGAGTCCAATAATGTATTGGACCTCGGACCCCAGAGGCGAGAGGCAAGTACCGACCGCTACACCACGCACGAAAGATGTGGAACCACAGAAATCGTATGATCTGTTTTCGGTGTCTACGTCACTGTGAACTACTCTCCGTCGCCCCTGGCTAGACCTGAGGGTTGCTTCCGATCGTTATCTTAACCAACAGTAATGACGGCAGGGATAATATAGTTTTTTTGTTTTATTTGTCCACCGGTTTGTCCTAAGGAAAAGAGACCATGGCATTTCTTACAAATGAAGCATGTTCCATTTTTTAGATGGTTCTTAACAGAGACGGGAGAGGAGACTGTCATTACGGATTTAATAACAATTTATCCAAGTCACTCTTTAATGATATCGAAAAGTAACGCAGCTATGTTAATATATTTTCTGTTGATAAACTGTTTAGCACGCTATAGAAACATTGTTCTCTTATTTTCTCTTTGCCATTTTGAAAAATGCAAATGGAACAAAGTGATTGAGCCAATAAGAATACAAGGAATAAAATATAATGATTGATGTTAGTAACTTGATGACGTATTTAGCTCTTCCCGTGGAGTGATTCGGAGTTTCTGGCCATGCAATCCAATTTCGCGTTGGCAACGGAGTTTAGGTTCGTTCGGTTGGTCTTTTTACTAACCACGCCTTAACACAGTGTCTCATATATGCAAAGATTGCAAGCAATCAAAATTGTAGAATTCAAACCAGTACGTATGTACCGTTTTTAAAAACACCAACACAACATTAAAATAAACTGTATGCCATGTTATTTGTTCAGTAAAAGTGAGGGTTACGAAGTGCCAATGTCAATCTGGGCAGTGAAAGTTAGGCAGGGATCGTACGGGGTGGTGGTACGAAGGCACCCCTCCATCTTATAACGAAAAAACCTTGAAGTTATATTTTTCGACTATGTACTCACCGCTGTCTTTCTATACGGAACACCTAAGTCTGAAGTCAAAGCTAAGGGCCTGGGAGTGGAAAACGCCACAGATGCTAGCTTGTCAGTGGCTTGAAGCGAATGGCGTCTAAAAGATCATGCATCATGAGATACTGGCAAAATAACTAAGAGGGGGAGGTGAATACAATGGGACCCATGGCTCAAAGCCACGTGAGGCAAATTGTTTTGTAATGATAAATCAGGGTTCCTGTCCCATATGGAAAAATACACAAACTCAGGAATAAAAAGAAAACCGAAAAAAAAATCCTATTTACAAGAAAATATTTCTTTCTTATTTTAACAAAAACTAAGAAAAGAAAGTAATTATAAAAGCAGTATTCTTGGTAAACATGCTTGATTTCCCATGTCTTTTACTATGTAAATGTTCCGGCATTGAGGCACACTGCCCCACAGTATCCATCAAAATAGTCTTACAAATAACAATGCATCTAATCAAACATAACTCTATATAGTCACTTGCTTTTTGACTAAGCCAAACGATTTGATTTTTTAATTGTTGATTTGAGCGGTATCGGTAATTTCCTAAATGTCAAAACGTCATTGTTTTTTGTCGTCACCTTTGATTAAAATCAACGTAGGAAGTTGATTATCAATTCTTCTTTTTCGCTCTTTCCTCTCCAATATTTAATTTTTTTTTTTTTTTTCATTGAAAGAATTAGCATTTTCATGACTTTGCGAAGGCGAAAACCCATTTGCTATATATTGGAATAAAGTCGACTGCTAAATTTTCTAACAACCTGAAGATCGATAAAAAAATCGAGTTTTCTCATGAAACGGAGACCACTGAAAAGTTTATAGCATATAGCCAGGCAAAACCTGGTTTATCAGGGTGCCGTTATATAATTCAAAATAAGTTTAAAATATCATAAAAACAAAGTTCGATTTACTGTGTGCCAAGTACGTAAACAACATCATTGAGGAAATTCGTTGATGGATAGATAAGAAGTAAGTTAATCACAAAACTTTACTAATGTCAGTCATCGTAAAAAAATTTCCCTTTTTTGTCTTCTTGTTAGTGTACCTACCTCTTTTCCCTCCAGAATCGAGGTTTCTTAAACCTTTTTCAGTGAAGACTGATGAAGAATTGTGTCTGGGAAGAAAGAAAGTCTCTCTAATAAAGAATCGAAAAAAAAAAACTTGATCATTTTATGTCAAATTGTTCACCACAGGTGAACTGTGATCCTATTGCCTGACGTAGAAGACTCTAAGTTCGATGAGAGTCAGCGAGTGAGTTTTTGATTGTCATCCCATCATCAACAGCTGTTTTTGATCTATTTTAGGCACTGAGTTAATTTCGTAAAGGGTGTCTCTGCACTCTAACCCCAGGGGCCTTCATAGAGCTTTCCTGAGTCACTTGAATGATCAAAAGACACAGATGAATGCATTAAGCATTCGGGAATTCCGAAAAGGCTATTAATTAAAAAAAAAAAAGAAAAGAATATTAGACGGCTGGTTATGGTCTGCTGTATTGTGATATGGACCTGATACTGGGAGCTGCAAATCAGGTAAAGCACTCAGGTACGCCCCACTTTCCCAAGACTAAATCAATGCAAAGATTTTCAACCAAATAACACTGGTGAATTATGATTTTATAAAGTTGTGGTCATTTAACGTTTTTATTTTTGCTTTGAACTTGACAATGGTGTCGTTCTTCAACCCTTGATTCTAAAAAACAATTTGAATATAATGCAGCAGATATAATTAGTATGTAGTAGACTTATCCAGTCGAACACCCACTAGCGGTCGGCATGGCATAGCAGCCGTTAAACTATTTCCAGTAAGTGATTTATTTTTGTACCATAATATAATACAACACATTTCAGCATATTTTCGTATTTTTATTCCCTTTTCAAAATGAATTAAAATTGCTGCAAATTTCTAACCAAGCGCCCTTGCTGCTCAGACCAAGATGTTTCTCTCCTTATAGTACACTCAACAAAATTACTCGACTCTGATTGGTCGAGAGGAGTACAATTATAGCGTTAATTGTACTCCGTAGGAGTACCGAATTAAGTCGCTATGGAAACACGGCCAAACAATGTCAACAGCGGCAAAACAAACAAAAAAACAAAAAACAAAAAACAAAAAACAAAAAACAAAAACAAAAAAAAAAAGCCGTAAAAACTAATAAGAGCTAATCTTTATTATGCATTTCAGTTGCGCGATGGACTGAAAATCGGCCGCCAAATAGACAAAGATGAACGGCGTCGCTTTGCATTTTTTACTGAAATTTTGTTGAGTGAACTATAAACAAAAAATCGCACGATCTTCTCGTACAATTTGGAATTAATAGACAGTCGTATTGTTTTGAAAGTTCTTTAATTGCACTCGCCTCCTATTAGTCAGACCATGTAATCACTTTAAAAACAAAATATTGAATTCTCGTCCCCTAATCTATGCATTGTCTGTGTTTTCTGATGTAAACCCGCCGTGGGAGATGTAGAGCACAAAAGAAGTAGTATGTTTGTTTGTTGAAAGAACACTGTATTTTTACTGTAGACCGGTAATTGCAATGGTGTCAATAAGCCCCTTTTGAAACGTCGAAAGTTTCTTCAAAATACAATATCACTATCCTCATAAAATGTACTTCAAATTGTTTTCTAAATTTTATTTTGTATAATTTCATATAATAATTTAATCTAATTGTTGTTGTATTTAATATTTATTTTTGCTTTAAGAAATCCGAACATCCTCATTTTATCCATGGTTTTTTTACGCATAATACAAAACTAATCTTAAACTTCATAATTACGAAAAATGACAATCACAGAAACTAAAATCTGATCTTGAAAAAGACCACATGCAGTTTGTTTGATGACACTCTATTGCACTAACTGAAAATATTGTCGATTTTAAAGTCATAGAACAGGAGCTGAGACCGAACTAACCTCTGAAGTATTCATTTGAGATACACAGTTAATATGAAACACGTCTTTTAAAAAAGCTTCCATGCTCTCTGTGAGTGGAATAATTCATAAGCATTGCGCCAGTTGTGTTGTATCCCTGGGAAAAGGTACTAGAAACTTGAACTAGACTGCACGTGGTCTTCAACTCTTTATTCTCTTTCTTACAGCGCACGTCCGTAACACAGGAAACCCAATGCTTTTTTCCTACATATATAACGAGTTGTATCACTAGATACATCTAATTAACGTACTTCCCATGCACCATTCAGGTCTCAGTTTCTATGTTCTATGTTTTTGAACCTAACAATGATTTCGCAAATGAGTGTGTACGTACCTCTTTACTCTTCTAATTGTTTGGTGTTGATGACTGCACTAGAGTAGTAGGGAGGGAGGCAAGAGGGGGTGAGCGGTGGACGCGGCGCGTGAAGCATGAGTGGACAAAATGACCGGCCTTAAGCAGTTTTGGAACTTGAAAGAACAAAGCAGTTATGGTGGTAAAGTTAAATTGTTTTTATTCTTTCATTCCATATTTCTGCTTCTCGTAGGCCAGTTTATCATATTTTGAAGAACACAGAAAAATATGCAAAACATTATGTTCCAGTAGCCTGGGAATGGGGCGGCCGGTAGCAAATCAGCTAAACGAGCTGTGATTGGCTGAAACAAAATTCACCGCTCAGCTGGTGTAGAGTACAAAAAGTCCCTTATTACCAATAATAAAAACATATATATGTATATATATCAAATTATGCTTTTCAACATTAATGGTTATAGCTAAGATTCAGTTAATAATTACTGATCTTATCAAAATCCATTGTTTTCAGTCTGCATTATCCCAACGAATGCATAGAGGAAAATCAGACATATTTAGTTCATTCATTATTGGCTTTGTTTCTATGATAAACAAGCTAGAAAGAAAACAATTGGATTTTGATAAGAACAATAATTATGCTAGATAATCACTTCGGCACGCAGCATTCGTAGGTATAATGCAGGCAGCTGAGGGCTACGCCCTCAGCTGCCTGCATTATACCTACGAATGCTGCGTGCCTCAGTAATTATCTATTAAATAGCTGCTCAGTATAGCAAGCTAATCGAGCTGAGCGGCTGTTAACTGTTTTTTTCTTCACATTTTATAAGGTCGCCTTAACTACAGCCAATCTCAGCTTCTAAGTTAGACTGTAGATAAGTTCAAGGTTTTTGGTTAGTGTAATTAATCAACATGGTAATTGAAATGGAAATAGAAAAGTAGGAAAAAACCCAACTCACGTGTTGATCTTGTTATATAACAGGCAATATTTGTTGCTTGTTCAATTATTATTCCCAAAATTCATTATATATTAGTTAGTTTGAAGTGCATGCACATGATAATTAGTTTGAAGTACATGATCTAGTTTATGTATCTGACCAATCAATCAATTAAAACACTTGAAAACATCCAATCAGAATATATCCGGATGTCAATCGAGAGTCAATTTTCCATAATTTCCCTTAACGTTTTTAATTTATTTACTTTTTCTTCAACTTTTAATTATTTTTTCTACCGATCTTAATCTCTTTCTCGTGAACGCGTTGTGTTCAATTTTCATTTTGGATGTGAATATCTTTCTGGTCAGGTATGTATTTCGTGTTGTGCCCTTAGAAAGGTTCATGGTCACCTCACACACAATTGAATAAACTAAGTAAAAATCAAGGTGTTCGACAATATTGATTCATGAGTGCTGGTTAACATTGAAAAGAAATGAGCTTTCCATTTTTTTAATTTTAAGTGTGCAGTGATGTCAATTGTATCAAATTAAAAGCTTCAGTTCTTTAATAATTTTTCTTATTTTTTCATGACAGGATTTAAGGCCTGAAAATTTAATCGTCGAGAACATTTTTCATTTTATCTTCAGTGGGCGTGTTGTTTTTGAGAAGATGGATCCGGAAATGAATTCAAGTTCCAATTAAATCAATAACTCTCTTCAACCCAGCCAGCCCGCAGTATTTTAGTCAGATCAGCACGGCAGTGACCAGGGGGAGAGCTCAGGGTCCGCTCATCTATAAAAAAACAAAAAAAATTAATTAACTTAGTTTATAGAGGATAACACTTGACAATAATTCAACTAATAAACTTGTGATCCTCTTTTAAACGTCTCTAGTACGTTAATTAGGGACGGGACCGCCATTAACGTGATCATCCGAGCCACGTGAAGGTCTAACCATTTGCAGATGTAATTATAAAGGCAGCACCTTCTCCTCAGTTATTTTAGACCTTGAGTGTTGGTCCGGCCGAGGCTTGAACAACGACCTCCCGCACAACAGACCGACACTCTTTATACCAGATCAAAAGAAGAGTAAAGCGTAATAAGCGTAATAAACTGTAATACGCTAAAGGTCATTTCACGGGTTTTTGAAAATCACTATGACTGTGCGAAAAACTTGACAGTTGGTAATAAAAAACGAATATTAAAAACCGATCAATGGTCTGATTTTATTTGATGTGCACCCTCCCTGTAAAAATTCTGGTTACGGCCCTGATCAGGTGGTGTAGGTGGTGTTGTGCTACTGAGAAAGATTGAACATCTCCTTACACTGAATAAACCAAGAAGAAGAAGAAGAAGAAGAAGAAGAAGAAAAACAAAAAAACCCACACACACACACACAACACAACACACACACACACACACACACACACACACACACACACACACACACACACCACACACACACACACACACACACACACACACGCACGCACACACACAAACTCTTTGACGATATTCCTTGAGTCCAGATCATTAACATTAAAAATATATGATCCATTAAACTACAGCCAAATTCAATCGCACTTATTCTTCAAGTTGTCTCTTCCGATTGTGCTAGCACCTTTTTTGACAAGGTTAGCTGAACCAGCTTTTCTTTCCAGTTTATGTTTTGTACAGATCTGTGTTTTGTATAGGGAAACACACGAGATCTCGAGTATCTAAATTCCGAAGAATGTGCGTTTTTTTAACAATAATACACTTAACAAAATTGAGCGAATTGATTGGGTCTTTACAGAGTAAAATTTGTATAGGATCTTGAGTACAGTTCGGAATTTAAGGCTCGACCAATTTTGAAAACTTTCAAAACATCAGGAGTATCTAAATTCCGAATTGTACGAGAACATGTGCGATTTATAATACACTCAATAAAACTGAGCAACTTGATTAGTCCAATTTAATTTTACTCCTCTTCTCCAATCAGAATCGAGTAATTTTGTTGAGTGTATTATAATGTTCAAAATAGCGCTGCTAGCATAATTCAGCAAATTTCGTCAATCAATAACATTTGTTTACTCTGTTGTGAGCGACACCTGTCAATCATCATAATGTTGGGGTTAAATTTTTATTATGTCTAAGGTATGGTTTTCATCAATGGTGCTCATTATGACCTCAGCTTTGATTTCCAAAGTTTAAATAAATGAACATATTAATATATCTGGAAATAAACAGCTTAAAGAATGAAATGTTTTGATTAATTGCTGCTAGAAATTTGTTTGTTTGTTTGCTTTTTTTTTTTGTTTTTTTTTGTTTGTTTGTTTGTTTGTTTGTTTATTCGTTTGTTTGTTTGTTTGTTTATTCGTTTGTTTGTTTGTTTGTTTATTCGTTTGTTTGTTTGTTTGTTTATTCGTTCGTTTGTTTGTTTGTTTGTTTTCACTTGTTTGTTTGTTTATTTATTTTTGTTTGTTTGTTGTTTGTTCGTTTGTTTGTTTGTTTCTTTTTCCTTTCTTTCTTCTTTCCTTCTTTCCTTCCTTCCTTTTTTTTTTTACCTTTTTAAAGATAACATCCGCAAATAAGAAATTTAAATCACTGACAAACTGATAAAAAGGCTTAAAAACCATAGTAAAGCTTGCACATCAGTTACAAATCTATTCTCGTGAATTTAGATTTAATGTATCTTCTATAACTGATAAAGTAAGGTATCTGCATGGTCTTACCCTTATAATACGTGTATACAGTAAGCGACTTCGGTTCTTACTTAAATGAAGAAACCATAGTATATGCTTGATAAAAAGGCTGTTATGAGTAAAAGGCTTTTATTAATTCGAGCAAGCAAGCAAGCATTATTATTTATAGAATCAAAAGTCAATAAACTAAAAACATTTCTTTAATTGCGTTTTGCTAACATTTCATGCTCCTACACACCTCCACTCCACACCTCCCTGATTAAAGTTATTTTGGAGGGTTGTTTTAAACAGGTTTGGGGAGATGACGTTATATTGCTTGTCATGAGTCCATATAAGGCGTTGTTGTGACGTCCATGGCGCCTGCAAAATTAGGATATTGACTACACATGACGCTTGAAAGGCACAAGTAGATGTTAAATAGAGCCTCTTTCCTCTTGATGTAAGTGGGTGTTTATGGACATGAAACGTCATACCACTGGTGATTGATCAACAATTCCATGGAAAGTTAGACTACTACTTGAAACAAAACGTTCAAAATTCTCCTTATCGTCTGATGGTCACATAGCTGGAGTTTACGATTACCTCAAGGTTGTTCGGTTTCCGCCAGTGGCTATTACCAAAGTTAATAATGACTAATCGATCAGTTTAATAAAGAAATCATTTAAGATTAAAAGAACTGGTATGAGCTAGAAAAAAAAAAATAAAAAAAAAAAAAAAAAAGGAACAGAAAGGAATGAATGAAAAGAAAATGAGATAAAAGCTATGAAAGGAAGAGAATGGAAGAAAAATGGAAGAAAGTAGAAAAGAAAGAATTAAACGGAAACGAGAATTGAAGAGAAGAGAAGAGAAGAGAAGAGAAGAGAAGAGGAAGAGAAGAGAAGAGAAGAGAAGAGAAGAGAAGAGAAGAGAGAAGAGAAGAGAAGAGCGAAGATTGTTGTAATTCCTGTTTATATATCTGAATTGTTTGACGAACCAAGATCAAACAGGCGCGAGCAGGAAGCTAGGAGCACGTAGCCTCTTTGCTATGTGATTCAGTATTATAGTTGTTTCGATTAATCAAATTTCCTGTTTTCCATTTTTAGCTCTTTAACGATTCTTGAAATTATACAATTATTAACCTTTATTTTCAAACTTTCCGGTCAGAAAGATATATATTTTTGTTTGTTTGTTTGTATAATTAATTCGTCTGGGACCTGTTGTTAAACCTCGTCATTTTAATCAATGTGTAAAGGATTGTCAAGAATGCTAGTTGCAGAATACAACAACGTACTTGTAGTAGGTTCTTATTCTTCTTTTGTTCTACTTAGATCATTATTCATTTTTGGCTCAGGGTTAGAACATTTATGTGTAATATTATTGTTTTGTAGCGAATCGCAGTAAAACAGTAAGACTTAAATCGAAGAAAAGGTTCCTCCCAAAATCTAAGTTCTTTGAAATTTATTTTTATAAATCGCTTAAAATAACGCTGTTTCGCATGTCATCTTCCGTCCTGTTTTTGGTTACCTGTAATCGTTTAGAAGAACCAAAGTCTACGAGTTTTGACGTTGCCATGGAGATCCTTTAGATACATTCGCACCTGAATCAAACAAAACAAAAAGAACAAAACAAAAAAAAAAAAAAAAAAAAAAACAAAAAAAAACAACAAAAAAAAAAGGAATAAAAAGGAATAAAGGGCAATATCTTTTTAAAAAATACGGCTTTACATCGTAGTTTATTCCGACGTCAAATCAATCGCGTTTAAGTTTAAAAATAACTGAGTCTTCAACTAAAAAAGGTTTCTCTCTAAATATACCTGTACTCCAGCAGGGTGAAATAGTAAGAAGTAAACTTTAGAAAAGTAATTTGGAAAAGTTAATGTTAACTGTGCAGTTATTAGTATAGGTAATAGGACTACATTGTCAGCTGTCCAATTTGAAAATAACTGGATGAAAAAATTCCGAGGGACTGACAAAATTGGCCGAGTCTAATTTGGCAGTCAGAGAAATGTTTTGAATTCAATTATTTTGAAATTGGACAGACATGTATTCCTATTACCTAGGACAGAGAAATTGAAAATAGTACAACAGTTGTTTGTATGGGATTATAGAATGATGATACAATTAAACTTGCAATTGTTGGGCATGAAAGAGTAGCTTGGAGTGAGCTTTTTCAGACTCATTATTATTATATTTTGGTGCATGGGTTGAGAACTGTTTTGCTTCCACTATAAACTTTTTTTTTTTTAGATTTTCTTCCCCATAGTTCTGAGGACGTGGGATTTTGCTTTTCTAGACGCTCTTCTATTGATTTTCCTGTCATTTTTGCTTCCATTATTTTGTGAGCAGCGCTCGAGATGCAAAGACGCGAGTGAGCGAAAAAAAAAAAAAAGCAAAAAAACATAAGCTAACTAACATTTGAGTGGTTTCCCTCTGTCTCCAGGTGTTCACATGCCTCGTCTCATTGGCTGGATCGATTATTTTTCTCCTTTCTGATTTGCTTTTAGCCGGCAAAATGAACCACAATGCCCTTTAAATTATGTTATAATATAGATATATATACGTAGGATTTCATATTTATCACTAACTTATATTGTTTATGCACATAGTTATGTTTTATACATTTTTATCATATAGTTAGGATAGTACGCGCGCGCTGATAAGATGGTCGAAAACTGTGCTTTATTAGTGAACGGAGCATAGCCCGACGCTATCCTCGCACGCGAAGTGCTGCTAGATCTTGCGAGCGTCTTTTTTTGCGTAAAAAATTCATTACCGAAAAAAATATTAGTAGATAATAAAAAGAGTAAATAGAGCATCTGATACGGCTGTGTATTTTTACGAATCACGGATGTATTTAATTATGCAAACGAAATGCCTCAAAATCCCTCTAAATTATATCGTACCAGATCGCGAGCTTATCCGTGCTCCATTTAATGATAAAGCACTCAAGAAGTGTGAGAAGCATTCGCCAACGGGCTTGTGTTTTTCTTACACTTCTTTCGTGCTTACGCACTTCCTGAAAGAAAAAAAACCCGGCTCTATTTGTTAAATATGGATTTATATTTATTTGGAACCCAAGTTTAGGTACGACCAGTGCAATATTCCAAATAAAATCTGTCTGTCTGTCTGTCCGCCCTTCAAAGGTTTCACTAGAAATCGTTAATTCTCTTTTTTTCAAATTTCTGGCTACCTCTAGATTTGGCGTGAAATTGAGTAAGCCTCATACCAGAGTTGGAGGGACGGTACACGCGATTAGAGGGAGAGGGGCCTGGAGAGGGAGAGGGAGAGGGAGAGGAGAGGGAGAGGGAGCGGGAGAGGGAGAGGGGAGAGGGATGAGGGAGAGGGAGAGGGAGAGGGAGAGGGAGAGGGAGAGGGAGAGGGAGAGGGAGAGGGAGAGGGACGAGGGAGAGGGAGAGGGCAATTACCGGTCAGCGGTAAATTGTTTTAAGGTCACGCGTGGCTTTGGTCAGCCATTCTTGGACTTGTTTGTATTGCTATATTCGTCGTGGCAATAAAGCTATTTTTGTTCATTTAGTTCGTGTCTCGGCATTGGTATTCTTTACAATTGCGCGTGGGGTGGGCAGCAGTCGGTTTACCCAACCTGCAAACGTTGGGCAGTGACAACACTTTCTAACCTTACTATTGGTTATTGATAGCATCATCTTCGAACAGGGTACCGAGGCAGTGGTGGCCTTGTAAAGGTTGAAAACCGGCAATCAATAACTTTGAGAATTGGAAGTAGAATTCACGACCCCAAGAAGGATGAAAAAGTCGATCTAGTCAAGCTAGTCACGCCCAGTCCCAATACATAGATATATCCACGGTAACCACGTTATCCAAGTACCATCGACAGCGGTGCAACTGGCAATTTAATACTTCATTCTATCGTCAAACCGCTTCGGATCATTGATTATGATTGATTATTGATTGATTAATTATTGATTATTATTGATTAAGTACCCAGTCTGTACACCAAAACGATGGAGAGACGCGGTTTATCTTCACTAAAGACAACATAGATTTCAAGTTTCATGGAGTAATTGGTGAAAACCTTGACATAGATGTACTTGGTACTCTGCGCTCTGCGAAGCGAGAATTGATCCTCGATGATGACACACTATGCAAATATAAGGTGGTGCTGAGTATGCCATTGAATACTCCACACAAATGTGGCAAGCGTCGAAGAGAAGCCTGATCAGGCAGATGTAGCTCCAAACATGTGTAATATCGAACGCCGTAGGACAAAAAATTAACGCATGGCTAATTGTCAACTGAACCACGCAGACCAGCCCGTCTGAAATTCCTACACCAAAGCCACTAGCATCTCCTTCAACCACAACCAATCGTTCTGCTGCTGTACGGTTGACCCCAAAAATCCTTTCCCTCAAGAGATAAAGGTCGAATTCCACTCTCTACTCAGAGAATATGACAGCGCTCTTGACCCAAATTTCATAGAATACAATAGTGCAGCAGGACCTTTAAGACCAAGATAAACATGGGCCCGGTTGAGCCCCCCTCCCCCTACGAGAAGGTCGTCTCCCCCACTAACCGAGGAAAGCTTCATGGACTCCAGAAAAGTTTAATCAACTAGAAGAAACTTGGTATATTCCAACGTCCTGAAGAAGCCGTGCGTCGGCTCCACGTTACGCCACATCGTAGCCCACTTCCGAGATATGGTTACGCTTGTCACGACACAAAGGTTTCAGTATGAGGCGACGTGCTTAAATGCCTCAGTCATTCTGTGACAGGCGGTAAGATATAATTATTTTAGCGCTCATACTGAAACATTTGTGCGTGACAAGCCCCCTCTCAGCAGTATCCGACTAGTTTGTCAATATCAGAACTAAGGGTGCTGTAAGGGAACCCTGGTATTGGTGCAACTTGTACGTGACACGTGCAGACAATCTATACCTGTATGGTTTCACAATGAACGTGGCTACCTTGTGACCGGGTAGAACCCAACCCTTTACCGCCTGCCACTTAGCACCTTACAGGACTATGTTACAGACTAGCTTTTTAATTGTATACAAAAATGAAAATGAACAATAGGTAATTCAAACCACAGTAGCATTGACCACCGCGTATCTGTTTATTAATAATGTCAGTTGTTCTGACCTTTGCTAGTTACGTGGGTTTTATTATAGTTAAGAAAGGAAGAGTTGCAGTACCGGCCGAAAAGCGGGTCAGCCATCTGGGACCCGTTTCGTATTGCTCGTGGCAATAAAGCTATTTGTTGTGCATTTACTTGATGCATTTTTGGCTCGTTGTTATTCTCCACAATTGGCGACTGGGAAAAAAATTTAGTTGAAAGATTGGGATATACTCTGATGACTCGTTACCGCACGAGCTGAGACAGGAAATGATGTCAAGTCTTTACCCTCTACCATTGTTTTGCAATTGGTCTCGGCTCTTATGCATCAAAAAACGAGTTGTTCTAGTAAATAAATATAAATAAATAAATAAATGAAATAAAAGACTGGGATTTTGTTTGCCACGTTTGGGCTGATTCGATGAAATATTCCCAGAATCCTTTCCAAGTAGTGCCAAGAGCCCGCATAACGTACAGTCAGCGGTAACCCCGTCTAGTCCAAAGCCTTGTCTTCACTCAACAACACAGTTTGTAGAACACAAGATGTATTGATGAAGAAAAACTACGAAATCTCCATTCCTGGATGTCTGATCGCCGTGTGCTTGTTCAGTAATAATCTCTACTTATTCCTGCGATCGTTTGATGCCTGGAGGCAGAAAAGTTAGTAGTCTTAAGGCCAGTACAATCTCCGGAGTCCGAGGAACTCAAAACCCTACTAAAGTTGCCGGTGACTATAAACATTTACAATATATCCTTTTTATTCCGTGAATAGTTTTACTCTGGTGCGATTTTTTTAGCTTTCTTATATTTTTATGTGCTGTACGTTCTTCCTCTTTCGGTACTGTGAGGTTAACAAAGCCTGTGGTTCGAGATTTCCATGGTTTTACAGTCCGTTTTGTGGTTGATGATATTTTTAGTACAGTGAACACCTGTGTTGTATTGTGTTAATTTAAAGGCTGTTTAGCCTATAGCCATCTAACGCTTGTCTCAGCCGCTCGCTTCTTATATTTTGTTACCTTTTCTTTGTCATCAACAGAAACGGATCTTCCAGTACCGGTGGACACCAACACAATCTCTTCTCTCTTAAACCGTTCCTCCCGTTTTCCCTCCTTCAAACCACCCAAAGTTCCAGTTTTCAACGATGATGGGATTTGAAGTACTGTTTTTTTCTTACTTACTATCGGCACTAGTTCTTCAGTACATCAATATATACAAGCTGGTAAGACCAGTTTTTTATTTGTACACGAATCATTAGTAGCTCCTAAACCCTTACTTTCACATCCCAACAAAGATTCTTTCTATTATATATATTATTTATAGATTAATGTTTTTTATATCAATTTCATAATTAAAATTCATATAGCTTTATTTACCTGTATATATATTTTACATAATGTATAATTTATCTTATAACTTCTTAATGAATGAATATAGTTTTTTTAAAGACTCTAATATTCGACAAAAAATTTTCTAAAATATTTTATAATTTCCATATCTGAACATTTTTTGTGCTAATTACTATTTATCAGTCAATATAAGTACATAGTATTAATTTTGTGCAATATCTGTGACCTAATTTACATGTTGACAGTGTATTATGTTTCAGCAGGCATTGAAATGCTAACTAAAAACAAATATTTTAAATGAAGGAAAACCTAGGATACTTATCATTGACATTACTATTAACATTCAGAACAAAAGAATTATTTTATTAGCTTGCCAAGTAATAGATATGTCTATGGTTAATAATTCAAGAGTAATTTTAATATGTAGATTTTTGAAAGTATAAAGGCATATGCTTCAGAAAAAAAAAGATATTTCTCAAAACCTTCAAATTTAAATTTAAGCCTTCAAAAATTGAAACCCTTTCAAATAAGCCCTCCCAAATACAATAGAATACACTTATCAAACTATCTAGCTAGCAAATTAACCAAAGTTATATAGCATTTTACACTTTTTTCTATTTTTATTTAATTATGAAGTTTTGGTTATAGAGTGCAAACAATTAATCTGTGAAACACTAATTACTAAATATTACAAAATAGTGCTAATTAAATAATACAAAACAATGAATTTGCATGAAATTGTGCTATTTAGTATTACTAAAGTTCACGGTTATATGTTTGCCACTCTATCAATAATATTATGTTAAGTTTAATACAGGTAACAATAAATATGGTATGTTGAGATGCAAAAAACCATTTGCAAGTAGCCCCAACTATTGATTTTATAATAAGGGAATATACACTGCATTTATTTATGAGACTGGTGTATCTAATCTGTTTTACACAGTGTGAGCACTGTTATTTTATAACCAATTATAAAATAAATGTTCAGTAATTGTTCACTCTACCTACCTATATGCTGATTAGATGAAACATTAATCTTTTGTTGTAAGAGAGTTCTTTTCAGGATGATGAATGTGAGATGCTATACTTTGTCTTTAGATAGATGATAGTATGTTTGTAATAATACCAGAACATAACAAGCTCTGGGCTGATCAATGTTAATATGTTGACTGATTTCACAGTTCAATTAAGGCTATATTACAACTGATCAATAGACATTTCTGTCCCAGAATGGAAAACTTGTTTGCTCAAATCTTTACCTTGTTGATTATTTTGAACAGTATTAACTTTGATACTTTGAGAAACAAGGTATGACTGATATAATCAGTCATCATGACCTGCGTTTTGACTGACCAGCTGTTATTTTAAGCCCTGCTGCAATATTTCTGAAATGTTTTATTCAATAATAACACTATGAATATAACTTGGCTTCAAATTATTGGCAGTCCATGTTGTTGATATGTTTTTTTTTTGGTTTAGAATTTCCATGTGGTAGATCCATACTTGGTGTCATTTATTGTTATCTTCCTGAGCAGAAGAATGGCATGGATGCTGCTCAAACAGGTTAGATGCATGTTCTGTTGCTTACACAATGACCATAAATTGTATTGGGGGAGGGGGGTAGGGGGTAGAAGGGCTATAAGAAAGGGAAGCTTAACCCCTTTAAAGTGGGAGGAGGGGGGGGGGGGGTTCGTAAAAATAATGATCCAGGGTAGCAATTAATTTTACCTAGTGATAGTAAGTAGCACATGGCCAAGGGTAGGTGTAATGTTTCACTCTAAAACATAGTAAGGTTTACAGTGTTTATAATATATACACGGTAACATACAAATTTCAATGATACCTTGGAGCAACCTTTGAGCTGATCAAAGATTATTGCATGGCTAATTATTGATGATTGGAATTACCTCGTTAGGTTTATCTGAGGGAGGTTTCGAGTCCACAGAGCAAAAATTATTATTTTCCATTCAAGATAGTACCACACGTATAGTTTTCCGGCCTGGTATCCTTAAAAAATTGTGCATTCTGATTGGCTGAGCAAACTGTGAGCAGTTCTGTTCTCTACGGCTTTCTATGCCACTCTGCAGGCCTGGGGCAGGATAACAAATGCTAAACAACTTTTTTTTAAAAAAAAGCAAAAAAACAGTGGATATTAATAATTAAAGAAAATGTTTAAAAAAAAGTTAGGGGGTACCATCCATAAAGTTGGTCCTCATAGGAAAAAAACTGTGTCCTCAACCTAGAAAGGATCTTGGCCATCAGGCATCCCTCCTTACTGTACATTCAAGACCATAGAGCACAGTTTTTCTCTTTACGGACCTCCTGGCCAGTAAATGATGTAACCATATTTTTTTTGTCATCTCTCCCCTAAATTAATTTACTCTATCCATCTATTTATTTTATCCACACCCTGTCATCCTTCCTTGCTTCCTTTCCATCTATCCGTACGACCACTATCATCTACACATAAATTTCATTATCAATTTGAAAGGAATTTATTTTTTACTAGAATAATAATAGAGCATTTAAGCATAGAAAAAAGACTTCCCAATCCTTGCCCAAAGAAAAATCAGTACATACAGTATTCAAAGATTTCCTTACTTTAATTTACTTATGACAGGATTTATTGCCCAAGATGAAACTGTTGAACCAATTTTATTGATAACATTTTTCGCTTTATTTCATGAATCACATTTGTGAGCTATTGCACCTGGAAATATGCCACAACTTAAAAGATGGCTATACATTATTTGGAATGTGAGTTTTATCATAGTAACTAATGTAAAAATGCAGTTCGTTTTAAATAATTTAAATATTTTTGTTTTTCCCTCTTTTCTCAGCTCTGGCTTCAGAGTGCTTACAATCTCAATAGGTCCCCCGTTTGTTTTGCTGTTAAGGAATGGTATTTAGGGGTTTCTTTCTTGGGTGACTCCGTAATATCAGTCTGGTCTGGGTGGCACGGCCTATGGCTGTGTTCAGCAAATGCTATTCCAAACTACCTCGGAGGACAGAGGACGTCTTGGTTTACCGTGAGTTAGTGCGTATAACCTAACATATACCCATTGCATTAATCATTTTTATGGTATCTTCTTTGTATATAACACATTTTTGTTATCCGTATGAAAACTACATCTTTTCACCTTTGACCTAATGAGTGGCCTTGGTTTGGCAAAGGCGCTGCTATGGCACTGTCTCTCCTGCTCATAGTTATAGCAGAGGTCGGGTTTTTGACCTGGTGCAGTAGCAGTTCGATTCAGAGGACCCTTCTATGCGATATGTGCGAGTTCAGTTCGTTCAATTTGGGTGTCCCCCCAGTCCCTTGCCACAAGTATACATTCTTTGGGTTCTCTGGTTTTCCTCCCTTGGCTTGGCAAATATGTGGCTTGAGTGTTGGTGTTTTAAAATTAATAATATTTTAAAACTCTTGTCTTATATTCAAAAAAATGCACAGCTTGTTCTCGGTAACAAGATATTATTATTTACATAGGACATGGGCTGTTTTGCTTTATTCAATTTCAGTGTGATAATGTATCTGTGTGTGTTTGGATTTTACTCTGGACCCACAAGGGCAACAAGTAATGTTTAATTAAGCCTCACATGAGCTGCCACATCAAATGGACCCGTTTAAGAAACAAGAATTTGGACCGAAAAAGCACTACAAATGTGGAGTCCAAGGACCAGAATGCTGCTGGAAACACCCATGTAACCTTTTACCTGATGCAGTACGGTATGAAGCTGATGCTTCGCACAGATTTTAATGGAAAGCGTAAAGCAAGTCTTGTTCCAGTCTTTGGTTTCAGCATTTTGTTGGGTTTATTCCTATGAGATTTTCTGAGGGCTCTGTAAAATTATTTAAGATCTTTCTCATGAGGCAGCCATGTTTACGATTAGTCATCCCGATATACCCTATAGCAGGCTCTAGGAAGTCTCAGGACTGTCAAAGCTCTTTTTGCAAAGAAGAGAAGCAAGCAGCCAAACTGTGTTCAGTGAAAGTTTTAGTAACCACCAACACAGTCTGCCACAAACGCCTCCTATATTTTTTCATATTTTTGTGAGTCCTTTCGCATTCAGCAGCCTTGTGTGGGCTGCAATATTTTTAGGAAAATAAAAGTATCTAGTTCTAAGTTTCCGGGTGCAGGCGAGGACTCTTTATTAATGTTATTTATTGTATTTTTTATTTTAGGCAACACTATATTTATTTACGATCTGTGGTGGGCATTACAACAAACACTAGTAATCATGGTGTAAGTCATTAATGATGCTAATGATGGTACATTGTACCGCTGCTGAAACTACTGTGATGCGTTACATAAAGGTGCTGCCATTTGGGAGGCTTGGAACGATCTCTGGGTACAAAGAGGCACTCATATTGTGAGAGAATAAGACAGGATAGATCATCGTACCGTTGGGGGTAGTGTTTTCCCATTTCAGACCACATGTCATTCTCTGAGAATAGAATTCTGTTAAAGTAGTATCATATTCACATAGTCTCATGGCAAACCGTTAAATAAAGAAACCATACGCAACACTACGATTTGTATTCATGGGCTGTCCAGGAATTTAGACGGGGCGGAGGGGGGGGGGATTTAATTACAAAGACTTATTAGGAATTCAAGGAAAAGGGGCGGCATGACTGTACTAAAGATATACTAAGAAATTTTAGAAAGGATAGGGGGGGGGGGGGGGGGGAAGGGGGGGGTGGGGGAGGGGGGGGGGGGGGAAGAGGAGAAGGGGAAGGGGGGAGGAGGGGGTGGAATAACTAGTCACCCCTTTTATCACCATGAAGCTGCCGCTGGTATTAGACGTTTGCATGATGGTGCATTGGGACTCCAACTACATAATGTGCTTTGTGAAGTTTCTTAAAATTAATCGTGTTCCCTTTGAGACGTTAAGCCAATTGGTGCTATTAACTGAACAAAAGAAAGGTGCAAGGGGAGTCGGTAGTAGCGGGTCAATGATGCATCACTCAAACCGTCTATCTATAACACGTTAACATTACCGTTCGTACTGTGTTGAACATTTCAAATCAAAGCCGCCATGTGGATGACATTTCTGGGTTTCTCCAAATGGCTGCAATGGTCTGTTTGTCATTTCATTTCCTGGGGGATTTTGCAGGCAAGAGTGTTTACTATAGGCCCTAGACTTTAGTAAGGTCCTGTGACCCCCGGTTGTTATGCGTGTTCAGTTTTGAATGTTTGCAATCGATCAACGTGTCTCTCTTGACTCGCACGCACCGCTTATTTGCCCATCGACGCTTTCTGCACCCCTCTACGGCGGAAGGCCGGCCCGCTCGCCGAGCCCGTAGGCCCTTTCTCAGATCGTGTATT
>WHPX01001216.1:0-67996 GCA_011057435.1 Actinia equina
ACCGGAAATATGAAGGGGGCAACACCGAATTAGAAGGAGGAAGACGGGAACGGAAGCCAGATACACCGGGTTCTCGTAACCGGATGGAGGATTGTAAATATTACTGTCGTCGTCGTCGTCATCAAAATCATCGACATCGTTAGTTGGGAGATTCGTCATTTGAATGCGCTGTAACTCCTTGTTGTAGACAACTCGAGGTCTCGCAGCTAACTTCTCTTGGATCTTTTGCCAGATGCCCAAGATAAAGATAATCAAATCATCATGACCATCGTCACGATCAGGAATAAAATCCAATGAACATTGAAACCTGGAAATCAAATAAGAGCAAATATCCTTACACTTATTTTCATAATTGTCTTGATCTCGTACTTTTGAAAATGAGTGTAAAATCAATAAGTTCAAAGTTGCGCAAGTCGGACTCGCTTACCCAATAGGAAACTTTACGCCCGATGACGAGAATAAATACGCAGATGAGTTTTAAAATCGTTCCTGTGCACGTGGTTGATACTAAATCGTAGTCGATTTTTTTACAATATTTCAATCTACGTACACGACCAGGATTACGAAATGATGAGCAGGAAACGTGGAGAAGCACTTTGAGAAAACTTATGAGCTACGCGCGTCTTTCAAGTAGCAGTAGGTTTGCCTTTAGCATGAGATTGTTTAGCTTTTTGATGCATTACCCCAGTCTCTAGGCATATACACCATTCAGGTACAGTTACACCAGAAAATTGAAATTAAGCTACGCGCGTCTTTCAAGTATGAGTAGACGTGGCGTTAGCATGAGGGCTTTTTCATGCATTACCCCTGTCGTTCGGCATATGCACCATACAAGTACAGTTAAACCAGAAAATTGAACTTAAGCTACGCGCGTCTTTCAAGTAAGAGTAGACTTACCGCTAGAATGAGGTTGTTTAGCTTTTTCCTGCATTTCCATCGCTGCACACTCCCCCCGCATATACTCCATACATGTACAGTTACCCATTGCGCGCACCAGAAGTTGAACGTAGTGCGATTGTGCATTATCTCGTGCAGAACGCATGCATCCATAATTTTACAAAGCTCAGCAATACATAGGATTAACTCTTTTGATGCGTTTAACCTTTGAGATTCGTTGGTATGGATACCCGCTGGCAACTTTTGAGACGGAGGTATTCTCGTCTTCGTCTTGAGAGATTTTCGATTTGTTTGGTTCCAAAATATCCTCCTCGTTGGTTTACGATGAACTTGACCGGAAGTGGAGAATGACGTGTTCGATTCGGTCCTCTTGCCATCTGGCTTTGCTTTACCATCCGAAGAATTTTCTACCAAAGATATATATATAACTATTTAAACAATACTTTCGAAGATCAAGTCCGCGTTAACCAAAGTTTCAACTCCGTATTACTATATATATTACAGAGTTGAAAATTCCGGTAAAAGCACGTTTTAAATATTTTATATTGCATAAATTTGAATAGAAAAATTTGCCAAAGTCGACATGCTTCGAGAGGATAGTGCAAGAATGTTCTTCAGTATTACATTCGCGCGCGCAAAGTTGTCTTCGTGTCTAACGACTGCATCAAGACATCAAAACGCAATGAATTGAGCTTGTAGCTCAGAATGGAACACTGCTTAGAGTAACCTGGATGCGAGGCTTATACATGAAAATACCAAAGAAGGCATACTTATTCTCGATGGAATTTGCGGCATTTCTTTTGTATTTCCATGTTAGCCTCATATTTAGGATAAGGTCCATTATTTATGAATTGAATTAAACAATTTTAAAAGGTTTTGATAAACCCATGAAATAGTACTTAAGTCACTCTCTAGTAGAAAACAAACCTTGTGAACAACAGTTGAATTGATACCGTCTGCGCATGCGCAGGTATGACTGTTTGAAGACAGAAGGCAGAGGTACCGACAGTGGGAACCACGACAAGGGCTAGGAACTATTTGAGAAATCAGAATAAGAATCGTTAAATCATAGCCACAGCTATTTTTCTCCCATGGGCGATGGAGAGAGGAAAAAATGGTTAAAATGTAAGAAAATAAGGCAACCACAAGACCAACTTTGGGGACCACAAACCGTACGTTCAAAATCTTACCCTTTGGTCTCATCAGAGAATGAAAGACACGCACATTGCTGATTCTATCTCTAGTGTGCAATAAACAACTCTCCGTTCTCCGTTCCGCTTGTCAGCTCTTTCTAGAGTAGAAGATAAAACGTCTGTCCAGAACAGGTGTTCACCAAATACGGCAATCGAAAATGGGTGAGAACGCTGACCAAGGTTGAATGAGCGACGACCTGAGCCGGTGAGCGTAACACTCTGAAAGGGATTAAACAGATTATCTGAGTGAAACTGGAATGAAAATTATTCTACGTGGGTCATTGATTTTGAATAGATCCTTTTTACTTGATTATACGGCAGGCAACTTGAATTCTATTGTTTTTAGTAAGAAAATGTGGGATGCTGAGTGAGCAAATATTGGAAATTTTATGGAGAACACAGCAAATTTCATTGCAATTCATGATAATATTTGTGTTCTGGTATCGTGGCCCGTCAAGTTCCTCAAATTTGAATGCGCACGCAACCTTGAGAAAACGGTCTAGTTAAAATAAATTTAACCACTCCTAGTGTCCTTGTTTGGAAAACTGTTTTTGTTAAAGCAGGTGCACAATAGGTGAAATTGCTAAGGCTCACCTCAATTTTCTGTCTTTTCCCATCCGTCCAGTATAATCGCTTATTTGGTATATCGAGAGCTAGACCGTTCGGCCATGATATCTCAGATGACACAAGTATTTGTCTGTCGTTACCATCCATGTGGGATCTCTCGATCTTGGCTGTCGTGCCCCAGTCGGTCCAATACATGACGCTAAGAAAGGGAAGAAATTAAGGAATGAGGCAAGCCAGGAAGAAAATAATGGAAGCAGTAAGCAAGCAGGCAATAAAGGAAGCAAGCAAACAAAGAAGAAAGGAAGAAAGCAAGCAAGCAAGCAAGGAAGCAAGGGAGCAAGGGAGCAAGCAAGGGAGCAAGGGAGCAAGCAAGGGAGCAAACAAGCAAGAGAGCAAGCAAGGGAGCAAGCAAGCAGGGCAGCAATGAAGCAAGCAAGCAAGCAAACAAGCAAGCAAACAAGGAAGTAAACAAGGAAGCAAGAACGCAAGGAAGCAAGGAAGCAAGGAAGCAAGGAAGCAAGGAAGCAAGGAAGCAAGGAAGCAAGGAAGCAAGGAAGCAAGGAAGCAAGGAAGCAAGGAAGCAAGGAAGCAAGGAAGCAAGGAAGCAAGGAAGCAAGGAAGCAAGGAAGCAAGGAAGCAAAAAAGCAGGAAGCAGGAAGCAAGGAAGCAAGGAAGCAAAGAAGCAAAGAAGCGAAAAGACGAAAATAGTAAAGAACCAATTAGCAAGGAAGAAAATACAACCGCTAATGCAACTTGCTCTGCTCTCGGAAATGAACCAAATTCTTTAACATTACCCATTAACCGGGTCCAGAGCAATATCTCTTGGTTTATCAAGACCCGTCCTTATCAGTGTCGCCCTGTACTCTCCAGATAACCTTGCTACTTCTATCGTATCTTTATCATCATCCGTCCAATAGAGATGTCGACCGATCCAGTCAACTGCAATACCATCTACTCTGCCAGTGTCTAGAAATGATATTTTACTAATGTTAACATTGTTAAGTTGGCGGAAATAAGAGAATAAACTACTAAAGGTCTAAGTCAGATAATTGCGAGTTGTTTTATATTAGAGACTTATAGCATCAAGTTAACCGCTATGGATCAGACCCAGAAACGCCCGTAAACACGGAGAAACACTCGGCATAAATGAAATTCAATATGGCGGCTCTTCCAACAAAAACTTCGTTATGACGCCTTGCTAAATGTCGAAGGTTTGACGGGGAACTCCTGACGTAGAACTGCAGTTTGGGGTTTACGGTACGTAGCAAGAACGTCGTGCTAATGGTGTTAATGGTTCGGATGACCACTTTAAATGGCGGTTCCGTCTCTCCACACTCATCATTACTAACCATCATCGGAGGGACGTAAAAGAACCACTGAGGACGTAAAGAAACCCTGGCAGTGACCACCCTCAGTGCCTACACCTCATACTAACCATTTCTCATGCTTGTAAATTGCATAAAAGCAATCTGTCATTCACAACTCAATGTAAAGCGCCTTTGACTATATCCATATAGAAAGGGCGCTATATAAATCATAAATCATTATTATTATCACTGTTTATTATTACCTTGTATAATGACTTCTAAATCATTCCATGATCCGTGTATAGATGCCATATAAATGACTTTTCTTATATTGTCTGCCCAGTAAAGCTTCATATCTTGGAGATCATAATCCATGCCTCCTCCGTCACCAGGGACAGGGAGAAGCACGGATGGCTCACCATCATTTGAGTTCAGGAGGAAAAACCGCTGACCAACCATAAACATCAAGGTGTATTCTGGGAATACAAGAGAGCTTTTTAAATAAAAGAGCAATGGGCTTCCTGTTGCAGGCGAACAACGAGGGAGGCTAAGAAGATTGAGGATGAGGAGAAAAGAAAAAGAAGAGATAGACCAAATTCAAAACTCGCACCGATGTGAGGCTTAAGTTGTGAACAAATGAATCTGGCGTGATTCGTGACTTTTGAATCACGCAAGATTACTTTGAGTTACGCCAGATCCCTTTGTTCACAACTTAAGCCTCACATCGGTGCGAGTTTTGAATTTGGTCTATACCGTCTCTCATATTGCTTTCTCATTTTTTCAGTTTCAGTCACTCTCTACTCATTCCCCCTCTTATTTTGCTTGCAACAGGAGGCCCAAAGATAAAATATACAAAGCGATATCAATAAAGACTGAGGTTAAACGGGACCTTTAGAATGGGACGTTCAATACAACATCGACAAGTAAACAAGTGACCACAAACCAACCTTGAACATCACAACCACGTCCGTCTAAAGTCACGTGATATCCCTCTGCGCATGCACACTCGTAGCTACCAACAGTGTTTCTACAAATCTGGCTGCAGGAATCGATACCACTTGTACACTCGTCGAGGTCTGTACATCTTTTCCCGTCGGGACCCTTGACAAATCCTGGTTGGCACCCACATAGGGGTCCTCTGGGGGAATCATGACACCACTGGGCGCATCCGCCATTGGCTTTCGAACATTCCTGGAGCTCTGAAGAAAAACGGATGTAATCTTAAATTGGTGTTTAATTTATTTTAATACCAATTATTTTTTAGATTCACTGGTTTTCCTAACACGATAAATTCCGTGGGTTAGCCGTGCCCTGCATCCAATGATCATGGTGTATATACTCTGATATACCACGGTCAATCAACCAATAGACCTGAATAAATTTGCTTGAGTGACGGCTCCAAGTCGATGATGCACTTGATAATGTTTATAGTGATATTCACCGTTTGCAAACATTGACGTCCGGAATATTTTCTCATTCAAATTTGACGCCAACCATTAAAACAAAATATCTCAGTAGCCAATACTATGTACTTATTGACTGAGTGGGAGGGCCGTACGGGAAAATATTTGGCTCAAGGTGATGCCGTACGGACCGAGCGTAGCGCGGTCCGTACAAATGACCGAGAGCCAAATATTTTCCCGTACGGCCCGACCTAACTCAGTCAATAAGCATTTTATCATATGACCCTCACGAAAAAATCAATAAAAAATAAAAGAAAGAAAGAAATAGTAAATAAAAGCTAAAAAAGAGAAAGCGCGCGGATTCGAGCAGGGCCGTACGGATGCGTACGGCCCTGCTCGCTCAAAGCCGTCCGGCCCCCATCACGTGACTTTTTACAATGGTTTTATTAGAGCGCGCGAGCAGGGCCGTACGGGTCATGTGATAAATCTCTGGTTGTCATAATGATGTTAAAGGTGACTTCAGCGTAAACTTCGCTATAGAACTGCTTTTCGTTTTGTACCCGGAAGTCGTTTCTCCATATCAGTGACATCACACTTTAAAGCTCTATAGGAAACGAAATCCTAACCAGTAACATATATCTAACCGCACTATGAGATTGCTTGTTTTCATACCACATCGTCCTCCTTCATCGCTCAAATCTTCGCAGTCATTTTCGTGATTGCAGAGTTTTTCTATCGATAGACAAGTACCATTGTCGCACGGGAAATCCTCGGGGCCACAGGTCACGTAACTTACGGTCCATTTTGCTGCAACGTACAAAAAAAGAGAGTATAGGCTGATAGTCAGTCCAGGCAGTCCTCAAAAATCACAATAAACCACTCCGATTCCCAATAATTTCAATCCCCTGAGAATTGGAAATGTATTGTTATGTCCACCGAATTGAGCTGCTGCATTCCGACGTGCTGCAAGGGGTCTATAAGGGGTCTGCAAGGGGTCACTCAAGCGATTCCAAGCTTTCTACCCTACCCCCGCAGGGAAAATTTACGATGATATGTAGCATTACTTACTGCAATTGTGTTCGTCGGAACCATCATAGCAGTCAACTTGTCCGTCGCAGACCCGATGTTGAGAGATACATAGTTTATTATTGCATTCAAACGTATCCCTTCCACTGCACGAGGTACAGTTAGCCAACTCATCCAGGCCTGCAGAACAGTCAGCCGTACCGTCACACACCCAGGTCAGCGGTATACACCTACCATCTGAGCAGGTGAATTGACTTGGACCACACAGGGCTGGACTTGTAGTTGAGCAGTAAGCTAGAGGAAACATTATAATTAGACTTGTTATTTAATGAGATTAATGGTAAGGATAGGGATTTGGGAGAAGAGCTGCGACTTAAAAATCTAGAATACGTTCGTGACACGTCACGCATCATGCATGTTATTCGCGGTTACGTTCTTGACACGTCACGCATCATGCATATCATTCGCAGTTACGGGGTCAAAGAGGTGTTGTTTACACACATTGGAATCTATAACATCTGAAATTTTTATTATGATTTTGTAATTTTACCAGTTACGGGGTCAAAGATCCTATTCGGGTCAAACGTTATGTTGCATATTTAACGTCATATATGAGGTCATATGTCAAGGGTCATTTGTCAAGGGTCATACGTTTCGGGTCATGCGTCTTATGTCACACGTCATGAGTCACGGGTCATACATCAAATGTTACACATCACACGTCATATATGTCACGTGTCATAGGTTATACGTCATATGTTAGACATCACACATCATAAGTTATGTTAAATAGGGCATTTGAAGATCCTAGAATAGCTTGATTAAATAACTGGTGTCTCCAAGAAACTGGAGGCTTATGATGAGATATAATTAATAAGTATTGCTTATAGTTGAGAAAGCGATATTTTAAACACCTCCATGCATTATTAGTGTTTAGATTTTGCGATGATTTGGCCTATTGCCAACCTAGGTGAGTCTCTTCTCTCAGCCCTAGCGAATTAGCCAATCAGCGAACATTTTGTTCGTACCTCAATATTTCCTCATTCCAGGGTTTTGGCTTGATAAAAAACAGGTTTTACTCAAAAATAAAGAAAATAATACTCATCGTTGAAAAGATTTACCAAATATCTTTTAGAAATAGTATATATTCAGTCGTTGTTGATGGAAAATCTTTCGTTTTGACAAGAAGTAATCGGAGAAAATTCTTGGACATTTTCGCTGTGACTAACGATGCATTGCGCGTCTAGATTTTAATTTTGGCTCCGACACTGACATCTTTTACAATAGTCGTACGGACACACAATACGAAGAAAATAATATGAAACTGAAAAGAATTATTTATTATCATATATTCAAGCTTTTTTTTTTTTTTAAAATCAAAATGGAACTTTCTCAAAATAATTATCTTGAATGCAAGGCTAATATGGAAATACAAAAGAAATGCCACAAATTCCAATGAGAAATCATTCAAGATGATTTTGAGAAGGGTTCACAGAAAAAACCCTTTAAAAATACAACACTTCATTACACATCAACCAAATCCTTTCCTGGTAACAGAAAGATTAGCCAGTAAACCCAGTAGAAAATCAAAAGCTATCCCTCCAATCGCTAGATTTTTCGCGTGTTCAGTTTAAGGCGGTTTAAGAGCAATGTTCTCTTAACGCTAAATAACAACAGAATAACAGCGAACGCAAAGTGAATCGTCGATCTAAACTACCCAAACTGTGTTCCTAGTGCTATGTGTTACAGGAGTCGAGTCGGCCAAAATATAATACTGAACTTTTCAAAAAACCGAGTTCTGTTGATAGCAATCGCGATCAATGTACAGTTAAAATGTCATAAGGGTGATTTTTAAAAAATATGAATACCTTACCTGTTACGATCACAAGGTGAAGAAGTTCAAATCGTAGAAGCGAACTCCGAATTCGAAAGACTTCCCTCTTGCCTGCCATAATGAGTTAGACTGACGCTCAGAGCTGCTTTCGGTAGCGCTGAATTGTCGTTTATGCTAATTAGTTATGTAGTTCCTAATTAGTTTTTTCTATGGGTTCTTTATCGGCTTGTCCTTCAGGGAATAGCCGCGCCCGCTTACCGAGAAAACGCCGAAGTTAAGTAGCATTTAAAAAATTTTAATCTGTAAGAAAAGTTTGATGAATGACCTTTTTGTTTAACCTCGGGTTTCTCCTTCCTTTCCTTCCTTCCTTCCTTCCTTCCTTTCGCTAGATCCAATCGCCAATTTCTTTCTAATACATAATTCATCTCTTTAAGGGATGGGGAGGTATGAATTCAAAAAACTTTTTGAAAACAAACGAACATATATGCTAAAGATTACAGAAATACAAAACAAATACGAAACAAATAAAATACAAAAAAAGAAAAGAAAAGAAAAATGTTATGTTTTGATACGGTAAGATTTGAATCGAAGTCTAACAAAATGGTGATAAAAGAAAGATAGAAAAATAAAAAAACCGAATCAACTTTGCCATACCCCCGAGACATCCGCAGAGCTGAGGCGTCGTATGGACTTCGGACCTGACGGCGATTAAATCCTTCTGCCCTTGGGTGTACGAATTACGCAAGAAAATGTTCTAGCCGAAGCATCAGGGGAGAGACCAGCCGGCCCCCAGACCATAAGCTAATCCTTTGCATCTCTACCACGCACGGAATCGGTTGAAAGTAGAATATCAAAAAGTCTAGTCTATTCGGTGCATTGTTTTCACTGCTATTGTTGTGCTGATTTACCTGGAACCGTGGTCCAGTGGTTAAGACTTGGGTTTTAAAGAAACTGGGTCAAGTCCGGTTGAAGGAAGTTAATACTTGGATGGGTGACCGGAAGTTTATGCCTACTCAAGTATTTGCTTGTTTTCCCTCCTTTTTCGATTTGAAAATGATAATAATAATATTATATTATTATTGATTGTCAAAGTGTAACCGATTCACCCAAATTCTTCACGCGTTTTTTAATTACTTTATCTTATTTTCTTAAAATAAAAAAAATCGAGAAAAAGCTTTCAACGAAACGTGAAAATGTTTCTTTGGGCTAAGAGTTTATAGACAAAAAGAATAACTAGAAGTTTCTAAATTTAGGACATAATCGTTCCTTCTTGCTGGTAGTAAGAAATTGTAAATCACTTTTGACTTTAGCGAGTTTAGTGCGTTCTCTTTCGAGATTTCGTACGGTTTTCACCGCTGTTTGCTTCTTATGGATAAATGTGAAAATGTTTCTTTGGGCTAACGAAATGTTTATAAATGGAAGTAGCTTGTTTACCTCTTTACCTGCCCTTACTGGTTATCAAGAACAAGAACAGCAGGTCAATCGATTTTGAACAAAATTCTTAACCCTTAGTTCTCGATGAACGAAAAAACACGCACGAAATGTAAGTGAGGCCAAGAAATATACTAAACGACAGTGTCTACGATTGCGCAAGCTCTGATGCAAGACACGAGGCATTTCTGTCTAACTTTGTTGCGATTGACAAATACTAATTGAACCATTTTTTGCGTTTAAATCAAATTTCATATTAGCTTAAATTTTTCTTCTTGGCCTTTTTCTTTTCTTCCGGTTGTTCAAAAACCCCTCCCCTCCCCCTCCCCTCCCCCTCCCCCTCCCCCTCCCCCTCCCCCACTCCCACTCCCATCCCAAACCCCAAAAGGAAAATTGGGATCAAAACTCATACGAAGGTCTAGTTTTTGGCGCTTTTTGCCATTATTGCTCGTCATTGGAAAAAATTTCCTCTTAATTATATTGCTGACACGTTAAGATTTATCTAGAAACTTCGAGACAAGGGTCACTGACTGACTACACTATAAATAGTATCTTATCAGATTATATTTATCATTTTAAGAAGTTCCAAGTGCTAATCTTATTCGCTAAACGAAAAAACGTGCCCTTCCTAATTTGTAGAGAATGTATTTTGGAAAAATATAATTAGATCTTTAAGAATTGTCATGATTTTGGGACGTTAAGCTTCAAATATTTGATATACTTTGAAAATAAGTATAAAAAAGTCGTCTAGCTATAAAACTATGATTAAAATAGATTTCAAAGAATCATAATGGGTAGAAAAATACCAATAATATTCGATGATTTAAGAGCACCTAGTAGGTAATTGTTTAACAGTAAAAAAATATATTTAAAAATCATCTAATGTGAAAAAAGAGTTCGAGAAAATTGAAGCCGAAATTAAGCTGCCTCGAGCGTGAACAGCGTAGCATGACAAGACAGAGTATTGTATATGTGATCAGCTAGAAATATCTTAAATGTTCAATATAACCGCTTTAGAAACATGTAGAAATATCTACAACAATATAACTTTCTCTCATTTGTTTAATACCTCCCCTCGACCGGAAGCCTTAAATACATAATGGCCAAGAGTTCAGTATTGTTAATCGATATAACTCTTAAATGAATTAGATTCCAAGTACTTGAAGTCTTCTCAACCATAGACGAGGGGGCTTCTTAGGGCTTCTTGCCATATATAGTAACTTTGCTTGTTACGAGTTGTCGCTGGGGGTATAAATATAGAGTAGCAACTGACCAGCTGATAGAACTAGGAGTCTTGTGCATGTGAGTTCATCTGCGCAAGAAAATTCATACACTGAAGTCTTTAGCATCAAAGTTAAACGTCTGATTATAGGTAAGCGAAGTTCATGCATAAGAACACAGTTAATTCACTTTAAAAAACTTTGGCTTTTTGAATTTATAATTCAGTTGAATTTTTAATGCTCATGTCATTGAAACTAGATCGAGTGGAAATCGTTTCATTTTTGTGTTGCCTTCAGTTTCAGAAAGTTAAAAGCGTTGCAAAAATGCCTCGAAAGCAGACAAAACAGCACTCAAGAAAACGCCTTTGGTTCAACGTTGTGGAGTTTGATAAAGAAACAGGTCGGCCACTTTGGCGAAATAAGAAGCCTAAACTCGAGAATGCTCTTCCACCTTGCATTACAGACCCCAAATTCACAGCACTGGTTGAGAAATTGAGAAAAGAAACTGCAGAAAGCGTGAGAAACAACGAGAGCACGAGTTGGTCTCCATATTCACCTACATGGACGCTTCATAAGTATAGTTTGAATCCGAGAGGAAGTAGCGAAGTTGAGAAAACATCTACTAGTTCGTTACAAAGTAACAGCTTCGAGAAAGTAGGTTACGAAGAAGAAGGCTCTCCAAAATTGGTCATGCAGTTTCAACACTTCTCTCCATTGGCTTGGTCTGAATCTATGGATAAGAGTGAACAACAGAAACGACATATCCAAGACCTTCTAAAGATGAAGTCCGGCCAAGCTCCTTTTCAACCTTCCCATGACGATCAGAACCACATGACTAGAGGTAATGCCATCAAGAGGGATGTCACAGGTTTATGTGGAATTACGAGTAACTGTGCGATGCCAAGCGAATGGAGGATGGATAACACTGTAAGGTTACATCACATAGACCTCGAAAGCTCGCCAAATTATGGATTGACTGTCAACCAACAAGTTCCTTTAACAATTTACTAAAAAAAACGCTTTGAATCCTTACTTTAAAATGTTAATGAAGCATGTATATATTTCGTTACATGTACACTGTACATATGTAGGTATAGAAAATGCTATCTTACATTGTATATTTTGTAAGAAACTACAATTTTAAGGAAAATTTACATCCCACTTTTTAGACGAAAAAAGCTAAAAATATTTCAATGTTTCAAAAAACATTTCTTTCGAGAAATCAGTGCCATTGGTTGCTTTTAAAATGCAATGAAAATGCAAATGAGATGTCAATATATTGAAAGACAATAAATTTTGCTATTTAGAGCTATTTTTATGTTTTATACTAAAAATGGTACTGGATTAGAAATTATTTGTTAATATAAATAGATACCTGCACAAAATAAGTTAATTTTGTACATAAAATTTGTAAATAATTATTTTTCCAAGACACTATTATTTTTTTCATTCTAGATAATCGTACAAAAAGTAAAAAATGAAAAATGAAAAACTTATAAAGGAAATAAAATGTTTTGAAAGGAAAAGAGTAATTCTAGTTTTGGTGATTCAAAATCTTCAAGGCCATCGATATCAATATATCTTTTCTTCTATTCTTTCGGTAGCTTGATTTCGAGAGAACAAGAATACAAGGTTAGATAAAGAGTGAATGAGACAAAAAATTTTTAACGCAAACTTACATAGTATCTAAAATAATTGAAATTAAGAAAAAGAGAAAAAAAATCTTACAAATTCACACCTCATTGGACGTTCTAGTTATTCCAATATATTAGAATATATAACCCAATGTCTTAATACAATAGGGATGTTTAGCCATTGCACAGTTAGTGTCAGTATTATTATGATTTATAGTGCTAATCGGGGTCACAATATTCTGATTTAGTGATCGAACAATGATAGCAATTCAACCATAAAACAAATGAAACGATTTAGCAAATTGATTTTTTTTTCTTTTCTTTTCTTTTTTTTTTATACAATGAAAAAAAAATCAAAACTTTAGAGTAGGTTTTCATTTTAATCGTAAAAAGCCCTAAAACTTTAAAGTGCAAATGAACCCTTCGACAATACTTTCAGTACTGGTTCTGCATAAAGTAAATAGTTGATTGGTAAAATATTTCTTGATTTGAGTGATGCGTCTCCAAGTTATGAAGGTTTATACTTCCAATAGGCTAATAAGTGTGACGTCAGGTAAGGTATTTGAGTGTTTTTGTTGTAACTAGTAATACTAAATGCTGGCCATTTTGAAAATACAAATTCAAAATTGCTTTCATGTAAAACATGAGTAAAATAATGATGCTTTTTAAATACTGTTTCTATGAACCAGTTCAATTTTGTATATTTAATTAAGCCTTAATAGACGTCACACTTATTAGCATATTGGAAGTATAAACCTTTATAACTTAGAGACACATCACTCAAATCAAGAAATATTTTACCATTCAACTATTTACTTTATGCAGAACCAGTACTGAAAGTATTGTCGAAGGGTTCATGTGCACTTTAAATCTCTAAGAAGCAGGTCATTTTTAAGTGGATAATTTTTGAACTGTTCAATTTTGAGTGATCGTTTCTTTCTCGTTTCTCCCCTATGTTTGGGCCTAAGCTTGGAGGGTTTTTCTCTGGCTTTACCTCCCTCCGAGAAAAATCAACTGAAAATTCCAATTAGATCTGCATGTATGACGAGTGGTTTAATCATGAACCTCCAGATGGGGAAATTGCGAGCAATCACTCGATGCATGAATTAGGTTTAAAAAAAAAAGACTAGAAAGATCGGCGCAATGCTCCGTTTCACGTCGTTCTCAAGCAAGTTGGAAAATGCTAAAATTGTCGTTTAAATTCTATATTTAGTTCAGCTATTATCTATTATATTGTTAGCTCGGATTGCATTGTAGTTAATGCTTATCTAAGCATTAGGATTCCTTGTTACAAGTGCTATATTTAATATTTTATACTTGATTGACAAAATAAATGATGCCCAAATATGATGTTGTGTGGAAATCGTGCATGCTCACGGGGAATCGTTATTGGTTTGTCAACGCCACACCGTTCTCTGTTGGTTATAGACAGCTCTAGTAATCTATCATTATCATTAATGCTGGCACCCTTACTATCATGAGAAAGCTCCGACAATTCATATGGTGGTGATGATATTTCATTTTGCGCCCCACTTTGCATGGATATCATCCTCCAGGGACAGACACTCGTAACTTTTGTTGCTATTTTGTGGCATTCATCAGATGTTTTACACAGATCTAGATATTTATTACAGCATTTACAGAGAGGAATAAGAACACTAAATACTCCTAGAACCAGGGAGGATATTTCCCAAGCTCCTAAATTTGATGATGTTTCATCATTTGAGGAACCAGACAGTCTTGACGATGAGCGTCTTCTGCTACTATAGCTACCGCATCCAGACATCCGCTCGGAAGGGTGACAAAAAGCAGATTTTTTTAGCAGGAAGTCTCTGGGTGATTTATGGAAAGTAATTTCCAATTGCAAGCAAGCAAGGAAGAAAGCAGGCAAGCAAGCAAAGAAAGCAAGCAAGCAAGCAAGCAAGCGAGCAAGCGAGCAAGCAAGCAAGCAAGCAAGCAAGCAAGCAAGGAGGCAAGGAGGCAAGGAGGCAAGGAGGCAAGGAGGCAAGGAGGCAAGGAGGCAAGGAGGCAAGGAGGCAAGGAGGCAAGGAGGCAAGGAGGCAAGGAGGCAAGGAGGCAAGGAGGCAAGGAGGCAAGGAGGCAAGGAGGCAAGGAGGCAAGGAGGCAAGGAGGCAAGGAGGCAAGGAGGCGAAAGCAAGAAAGCAAGGAAGCAAGAAAGCAAGAAAGCAAGAAAGCAAGAAAGCAAGAAAGCAAGAAAGCAAGAAAGCAAGAAAGCAAGAAAGCAAGAAAGCAAGAAAGCAAGCAAGAAAGCAAGAGTTACATTTTTTTCTTCGTGTCTATATCTTCATAAGAAGGAGGTGGCGGCAAATCATCTCCACTCTCGAACTGTATGCGAGGAGCGCTTACTGTACTTCCCTCGCGAGGTTGTTCTGGCCATATCGCTTGTGGCACACCAGGTTCTTCCTCTCCTGACCCCTGGGGAGGATAGGCGCTATTTGTAGATTGTGTGGGGTAGGGAGGAGCATGTTTGATCTCGTCAGGGGGATAGATGCCTTCTTGTGGGGGGTACGGAAAGGAGGTTTGTGGATAGGCAGCATTTTGGTCACTGCTCTCGGGTGGGTAAGGCAATAAAGATCCTGCATCAACTCCCTTTTTATCAAAATCACTGTTTTTTTGTTGATTAATTTCATTGGTTATTTCACCGTCAGTCTTTGAACCTGTATCGCCATCTTGAGGGCCCTTAAATATTGGATCTCGAGGCTCCAATTCTTGCTCCTCTTGTTCGAATACCGGTTGGCGTCCTCTCTGACGACAATGTATTAAATAGCCACAACAACTAATGATAATGATAACAAGTACTATCACTACGATGACTACGACTACGACTACTGTAACTGTGGAACTGCCTCCAGTGCTTGATGAAGAATTCGAACTGGAAGAGGAACTCCGACGACGGGAAAGGCTAGATGTTCGTCGCCTGGTACTGCCGAGAGAACGTCGTCTACTCGTACTAGAGCTACTTCTTCTCCTTAAGAGAGGCTCGGCGGCTGCCAGAAATTCAACGAGAAGAACGACAGCCAGAATGACCAGGAGAAGTTTCAGGTCTATCTTCATTCTATTAAGTCAATGTCTTCGTGTCTGTCTTTGTTATTAGTGACTCTAGGTTTAGATGATCTAGAAAAAAAATCGATCATTAAAAAACGAGGATCAGTCAGTATGCGTGCTTGGTCACAGTGGCTAATAATATTTTTGGATTTTAATTATATTCATTTGTAGGTCGAGGAAAAGACTGGGCCGAGTTGATATTGCAGTGTATTGTGGGACTGTTTTATGGGACATATTCCAAGATGACCCAAAATGCACTGCAATGCCAACTGGACCCAGTCTTCTATTCAAACTCGGAATGCCTAATAGAGGCTGGGGCTGGTAAACATAGCTTTAGCATTTTTTTCACTGGGTACGTTAAGGTCACAAGTGGTTTCAGCACAGAATATGGTTTCAGTCGCTGTAGTTGGCCTGGCCTGGCCTCTTCTTAGTATTCTCCGCCTTTGGGTAGCATGGGCGGCGTTCGTGGCTAACGCGTCGTCTTTCACCGCTGTGAGTCCAACGGATATAGGGTCGCTGGTTCGAGCTCTGCGGTCGCCACATGTGAATTGAGTTTGTTTGATGTGTTGTTCTCTCCTATGCTACGAGGGTTTTCTCCGGGTTCTCCGTTTTCCTCTTTCCGTAAAAAATCAACATGTGAGTTGAGCGTTGTGTGCATAGAATATTAAATGTAGTGGTAGTGCGTGTGAGCGAAAATTGTCCCCAACTAGAGCGAAAAGTGTCCCCAATTAGTGTGAAAGTGCTATAGAACGACTAGTAAAATATAAGATTTTATTACATGTTGAAATATTGTCTCGTGTTTCATGACAAGCATGCGTACACTTAGTCTGGTTACGTTTTATTACCGCTATCGTCAGGTTTTAAAAGCATTAATTGTCGAAAGTGAAAAATATTTCAATGAAAATATAATCCTATCTTCTCCAAGTTACGTTTCAGTGAAAAATGAGGTTTAGGCAAATGCTTTTTTAATTATTAAAGCTGGTTTTATCACGAACATTGTGGAAATATTGAGAAACCTTTGCTTTTTAATTCAAAGAATGATCAGCCGATCTGTGTAAACAGATAAAGTGTAAAGCCCTGTCCAATTAAGAAAATAATTGGACAGTTACCTATATGGGATTAATGAGAAGCTGTATAATAATTAAAAGTAAAACCATCGAATCGATAGAAATTGGACATGTAACTTAATTATTAACCTAAAAAAAGAAGAAGAAGAAGAAGAAAGGGAAAGTTTACAATTTGTAGTCAAACTTATTTTGTTTGGGGGGGGCCATGGCCCTCCCTTACTCCCCTCCCTACGGCCCGGCTGTCAGTCGGCGACGGCGAATAAAAATAAAAACAACAACGGCAATGTTAATAAGTACTATCAATACGACTACTATGACTATGATCATTGAGCTTTTGGAACTTCCTGAGCTTGATGAAGAATTCGAACTTTCGGTGGAGGTATTTTGTGGTCCGCTTGTAGTGAAGCTACTTGCTCTCCAAGTAAAAGGCTTGGCTTCCAGAACTCTAACGAGTAGGACAACAGCCATCAGGACCAGAAGAATTTTTAGGTCCATTTTCATTTTGTCCGCTCAATATCTTCGCGTCTGCCTTTTTAAGTTTAGGTTTTGATGATCTAGAAAAAATCGGATTTAAAGATAAGGGGATACATGCTTTGTTTTCAAAATTATACCGACTCCAGACTCTCATCCTTTTCAAGTTTGTCAGCTTTTTAGGCCTATTTTGCCGTGAAGCAATACTTGCAATTGAAAGCGATAGATTTGATTTACTCTGCAAACGAAATATGACAATCTATTTACCCGAACAATCTAAAGTTATGGAACTCGAACGATTTTTGAACGAGCAGAGGAGTGTCATAAACTTTCATTTTTTCTCTATCTCATCTCATCTCATCTCATCTCATCTCATCTCATCTCATCTCATCTCATCTCATCTCATCTCATCTCATCTCATCTCATCTCATCTCATCTCATCTCATCTCATCTCATCTCATCTCATCTCATCTCATCTCATCTCATCTCATCTCATCTCATCTCATCTCATCTCATCTCATCTCATCTCATCTCATCTCATCTCATCTCATCTCAACACGGTAACGAAAGAAATCACAAATCTCCTAGTACGATCACGTGACTTGGGATTTCAATCGATCTCGATCGTGACTCTCGTTCATCAGTCGCAATTTTCAATCATCGATCGTGATTTCACAATCACCGATAATTATTCTCCTTCACTAGTTGCAATTTCTGGTTCATAGCGATAGCCAAATGCAATTTCGATCGCCAATCGGAAACTCAATACGGTCCGTGAATGGTATGGCTTGCCATATGTGGCATTTGAAACATTGAAAAGTAGAAGAGGCCGAGAGGCCAGTTTAAGCCGAAATGCTTTAACTTTTTTACCGTTTGAATGGCTTGAATTCGTTTACAAAGTGAAACAAAATTGTGAAAATCTTTGTATTTTAAGTTAAAAGGCACACCTTACACATTTATAATATTTAGAGCTCTTTAAGAGCAGATAATTACATTGAATGTAGTTTGAATTTGAATCTGCAGGAAGAATTAACTTAGTCACTTACATTAGCGGAAGAACGATAACCAAATGAGCCTTTAGATCGAGTAGTCCACACATGCACACGGCTGGTCAATGTCGTCTAACTAGCACTGAGAAGGATCAGCAGTGAGTGCCAAGCAGATGCTGAATCGAAGCTGAAACCACTGCATTTGATCAGCATATTTACTCAACTGAAAGTTATTTTCCTGTTTGAGCTGAAACAAGAAGAGTCTTGTTCTGTCGAACACCATGTGAGTGTCACAAGCCACTTTACTCTGTTGTTTTTGCAGACTGAGGGTCTGAATGGGGTTTAGTGTTTAGTGTTATTTGGATATATTTTTTAGTGTTTAATGTTAAATTGATCATTACTCGGACTTTTCCGAAGGAAACGGCCGAGTTATAAATTGGGCTTCGTTTTTTGCGTTCAGTCACAGCGCATGCGTTGATTCTATGTAGTGCGCATGCGTGGTAGTATGCGCCGTAAAAGCACATGGTCGACGAGTAATGGCGGATTGTCTCAAGGTCTCGTTGCTGACTGCGAATACTATGGAGTCTATGGAGTGTCACGGTTAAAGAGAAAGCCCGAGTTCACGCAGTCATGCGTCTAGTTTTTTCAATGTTTACTGTTTTCGAAAAAAATAATGTTTAGTGTTTTGAAGGAGACCCCAATTTTTTTGAGCATTTTCTGAATTTCCAACTTCTATGTGCTTTTTGAATTCTTTTTGAGTCTTTAATCTGGGGAGTACTGGGGCTAATCAAGTGCCCGGGATCAGCGTCAGGAGCACAGGGAGCCCAATTAAGATTAAAGTGAATGGTGAAAATAAAATCGATAGAAATAAAATAGTTAATTATTTTTTAAATTCGAGATCAAGATAATGTCCTCTGTAATGCGAAAGAGCAATAATTCAATGAAAAATGGACTGACTAGAACATTTTTTTTCGCGCGCGCCTTTGTTTTCCTATAAAATTTCCCTATGGTATCTGATGTTGATCTTATATTCTCTACTTTCACATCCCCATAATGCCTTGCGTCTTTGGGGGTAACCAATCAAAAAACTGTCCCAAATTGAAAGGTTTCTTAATTGCATTTATACTATACCTGCTTTTATCTGTACAATACTGATTATCAGTTTGTTCCAAGTTATTTTTGCGTGTACAGATCACCAAGAGTTTTGGTCTTACAGAAAATGTATTGACTTACGAAAAAATGTTCAAGCTTCTATCTTTTTCTGTTTTTTACTTCTTCATTTTATTTAGTGGTTAAAGGTTTATCAGAGTGTGTTTATGATTACCAATGAAATCAGGTTACGAGCATTCCAGTATAAAATTTTAAATAACTGTCTTTTTCTTAATAAAGATCTCTATAAGTTTAGAATATTAGAATCGCCAAATTGTTCCTTTTGTCACACGTCTATAGAGACATTAGAGCATTTCTTTGTGGAATGCAAATATTCAAACACACTGTTTTCTGAGATAAAAGATTGGTTAAAAAAAGCGTATATAACATTACCTGAATTGAATTTAAAAAACGTAATATTAGAGGAGGAAGTAAAAATGTAATGGAGGAATTTCTTTTTCTATTATATAAATATGTATTATATAATGCTAGAATTAGAGGCTCTAGGCCCAATATTATTGTATTTCAAATGAAACTTTTAGAATATGAAAAAATAGAAAGAAGAATTGCCAGAAAAAAAGGCAAGTTACGCTCTCATGTAAATAAATATCAAAATCTTCAAGAACTATTATCTGAATTAAGACAAGTAAGCCCGTAGCACCATCTGTAACCACTATTTGTAATTATTTGTATTATTTGTTATGTGTACTCATGATTTATATTTGTTAATAAATAAAATAATTTTTTTTTTTTTAAATTCTTCATTTTATTTTGGATACCAAACAAGGTATTTTCAACATTGTCTGATAAGCCTTCATCAAAATAAGTGGGTTTTTACCTTCTAGTTACCCCCCAAAGACGCAAAGTGATAGTAGAGAATACTCCTCCCTCGAATTTAAAAAATTGGGCTCCCTGTGTCAGGAGGCGAGAAAAAGTATCATGGCGGCCGCGCTCTCTGGTGTTGTCAAAACTTTCGTTAGTTTTTATAGAATCGGAGAAGATTCTGCTTTTGAAAGACAACGAAGCAGGGTAACTTTTGATCTTTCCAAGCAATCAACTCTATCAGCTGTCAAGAAACGTCTGACGGAATTTCTTGGGATTAAGGAGCTTATCAAAGTTTGGCATGACAGATTTCAATTTGAAACTCTAGACTGCATCGTATTTCTAACGGAAAAACAAAGAATTACAGCATTGTTACCCACAGCAACCGGAAATTGGAGACACCATTTGTTTGAGGTGATGAAGATCAATCTGAATTAAGTGGTAAGTGCTATTTTCTGGTCAGATTCTTGTGGAATAAAGCCGGGAATAAAGATGTTTTCCGGGGTGTTTTTCACATTTGAAAATTGTCACTATGGATATACTTGATGAAATTTGACATCAATTGAACACTCAAAAATAAAGAAATGTATCCCCACTTTTTTCTAAACATATGAAGTTTGTTCTTTTCAACTGTCATAAGAGTCTCTTATAATGACTCATTTTTTTAATGCTATAAGTTCATTGGTGCAGACATGACGTATACAGTAAAAACCACAGGTAGCCCAAGCTTGGTTTCTGTGGTGTCATGTTATAAGGTAATGTATGGGGATTCATCAAAAAAATTTCAATAAAATCATTGAAACGTGAAATAAAGCCTCGACATTTTACCCAATCATTGAGAAATAACGCTTCTTTTGCTCTGTGTGGTTATTTTTTGAATTTAGCCCGTTTTAAGGATTTTTTCCCCCACCAGTAAGAAATAAGAGAAGGTTGGAGACTCGAGTCCCAAACTGATTACAGAATGTATATAACTATATGTATGTACAAGAAGAGTTGTATATAGTATATATATATATATGTGTGTGTGTGTAAGAGATATATATATATATATATATATATATATAAGTATAGAATTGATTTCTGTGAAACAGTGCTCAATACGTGGGTGTAGAGCGTGATATATAGTAAGAATAGAAAAAGACAAATGAACTACAATTTCATTCCTACAAGACTGTTTCGTGGTTGCCCACTCATTTCCTCATAACTCACATCCCCTGATGAGTGGGCAAACACGAAACAGTCTCGTAGGAATGAAAGTTTTCTTACTATATATATACACCTACTTGCAAGAACGTTGACATACGAAAATACAACATTAGTGATTTAGTGGGATAGGAATTATATTAAAAAACAAAAGAAGATCACTGAAGCTGAACTTTTTCTTTTGTCTTTTAATTTATTCCTTTCTCACTAAATTACTAATGTTCTAATATCGTATGGCAACGTTTTTGCAAGTAGGTGTATATCCACTTATAAGAACCTGCTAGATCTTGCTTGGCTAAACAGGTTCCTATATTTTTGGGTATTAAAATTTCAAATTTCTTCCAGCAGGTTCTTAAACCACTAGGTTCTTACACGTGGGTTTTTACTGTAGTAGATTTGCTCGCGCTATACGCGCTCATTTCCGCCTTGATTTCTAAACATATGGAACTATCTGGATAATCTGGACCATTCAGGTAGAGTACAAACCCTAAAAGTGTGCAACACTTTGCACTATTTAGTAGTAAATAGTGCTAATTAAACAATAGAAAACAATGGGATTAGCATAATTTAGCAGTCTTTAGTGGTATTTATGTTACACACTTATAGTGTTTGTACTCTATGACACATAGAGTGCAAACAAAACAAAAAAAAAACAAAACAAAAAAATTCTTATTCTGTTTTTGCATTGATTACTAGCCGCATATTGAAAACACTAAGTATATGTAATAGGACTCCATGCTGTCCAATTAAGAAATAATTGGCCGAGGAAAATATATAGCTATATAGCTACCTAATTATTCCCATATCAACAAGAGCTGTCCAATTAAGAAAATAATTGGATAGTTACCTATATGGTATTAATGAGAAGCTGTATAATTATATATGTAATTTTTTGTATGTATTTACATAATGTAGATATATAAACTGTAATTTTCGTACATATCTACCAATCATTATTTCAATTTTACCATTGGCTGTTTGAATTGAATATCATAATGGACATCTTCTGTTGTTTTTGGACTTCTTCAGCAGCCTTTCGACATCTTTGGCAGCTTTCTGATATCTTCGGCACTTGTCAGAAGTCCTTGAAATAATCCCCAAGTTTTGGAAAATGACCAAAAAACCAACGCTCAGAGATATTTTAGGGCTTGTTTTTTTTTTTGTTTATGGGAAAAAATAATGTTACAGTGAATTTTTTTAATGCTTGTATTATTTTGGCCAAAAATTATCTATTTAATCTTAGGGATTGGTCATTATTTATCAAGAGGAGTGTGGGGGGTGGGGCTGGTGCAATATTTAAATATGCTATGCTTGATTTTTGTTGACCCCCCTTCTCCTTTAAGCATGATTTTTGCTTAAACCCATGCATAAAAAATGCTGACCCACCCCCTATTTGCGCCAGCCCACCCTCTCGATAAATCAATGACCAGTCCCTTATATAGCAAAAAAATAATAATTGTTTAGTGTTATCGAAGTACCCCCATTCATAACCAAGCTTAGGGGGGTGCATTGGGTCGTGTGCACCCCTTCCCCCACTAAAGCTGAATGTCCAATGACTCATTAATTATTTTTTCTGCTTTATCAAACTCATTAATAATTTACGAGGAAAACACAACAGAACCACGAACTTGAAGAGTTTTGTAAATCAGATACAGAATCCTGTTCATTTGCATAAACTTCAAGATGGATTTTCTTGGGCAGATTCACTTTAATTTTGAAAATTTCAGTGACACACAAAGGAACTAACCCAGACATTTGATAAGTAATTTATTAAACTCATTAATAACTCATGAGGAAAACACAACAGAAACTGCTTATATTGCTGATAAACTGTTTATTTTATACCAGGAAAAATCAGATTGATTTACTTCTTCATACACATTAAATTGATATATTCTGCACTCTTTATTGTGTCTATTTCTTGTGTATGATTACAAAAAGGATATGATTAAGTGGTAATTGAACTTCGTGTTGTGCAATTTTGGGCCAAAATCACACTTGTGATTAACAAATTGCACTCCCGCTACAGGGTCGTGCAATTTTGGAATCACTCGTATGATTTTGGTCCAAATTGCACTCCACTCAGCTCAATTACCATCATATTAATTTATTATTATTATTATTATTTAGTCAAGATGTAAATTAATAGAAAAGTCCTCTCATTGGCTTCCATATAATTTTTTTTATTTCAAAGGCCATGGTAAGCTAACAGGCCACCCATATCTATATCTTTCAATGCATTTACTGTTTGAGTTATGACTTATAATTTCCATTTCCAAATACCCACTTTCAATGCTGAAGTAAAGAAGGGGACCCAAATCAGAATATCCTTTATTAAACTGCAACAAGTAAAATGTCAACGAAAAATCTAAAGCAAAGTAAAAATAATTATAATATCTTTGTAGAATAAACACCCAAATTTGGACTCCAAACCCACCTAGGTTAGTTCTTGGTAATGTAATCTATAGTTATCCACTGTTACAAAGTTAACAATGAAACTGTGGCTATGAACCAATCAAGAGAGAGCAGAATCAGTATCATATTGATCTTAGCCAATCTCAATCCTACCAGTTGTTGCTAACACTAAGTATTTGAGAGGTGGAATTTTGGGGGTCATTGGCCTTTAGGCTCACCCATAAATTCACCCATGCTGCCTGAAACCACATTACACCTTCAATAAAAACAATCTTCCACTTGATTCCACATTCTGGCTTGTTTTAAGTCAGAGAATATTTGCAATGACCAATGCATTTCAGTCGATGTGTCAGTTGCAGTTGCTACGTGTTCAGACTAGACACTTTTGTGGTCATTTTCAGTGGCTAGATAGATGTCTTGAGTGGCTGTTTTGGTAATGTGGGAGTCATTGTAGGCATTCTTGATGGTTAGACTTGCGCTTGATGTTGTTATATTGCTATAGCTGCTTTTGGTGGTTGTTTAGGTACTTTGGGTAGCTGAGTAGGTACTTTGGGTGCCTGCGTAGCTATTTTGAGTGGCTGGGTGGGTACTTTAGGTGTTTGAGTAAGTACTTTGGGTGGCTGGGTAGCTACTTTAGGTGGCTGGGTAGCTACTTTAGGTGGCTGGGTAGGCTTAGTAGTTGGTTTAGTAGTGGGAGGTAGTTTCCCAGTATCCAAGTACATTGTATGTTGTGCAAACAATTTTTCCAGGCATTGTCCCTTGGCTGGGTGCTGAACATATGCTTCCACGTTGTATTTGCAGTTGTCAACATACATCATAAAGTTCTTTGAATTCACTACAACTTTAATATTTACTCGCTCTGCTAACTCACCAATGTATGCATCATCAATGTTCAGTGGATGTTCCAAGTCGAACTGATCCAGCATCACCATGACGACGTCTCTGGAAAGGACGAATCCTCCTCCACTACAATATGGTGCAAACATGGTCTTATTCAGGCGATCGTCTCTCCCTTCTCCTCTATCGTACTCAACTTTATATCTACCGTCCCTCAGCACAGGGCTCCCAATCATTGGATTTCCAGTATAAAGGCCTTTTTTAGCAGTGTTTTTATCTTGCAAATAATTGAGCAACCCATGAGTGTTGATAAAGATATCGTCATCTGCCTTGAGTAAGTAGTCAAACTGGCAATACTTTATTGCCCATTCGAAACCCATCGCAACCTTAAAAGCCATATTAAAAAATGACTCTTTGTAATTTCCTTGGACAATGTCACCGTAGAGTTGTTGTTCCAACGCTAGTCGCTTCATTTCTTCTTCGTTATCATTCGTAGTTAATAAAAAAACCGTTCGCCACTTTGGACGAAGAGAATTATCCGGCCCCCATGTTTTCCGTATTAAATGTCGCCTGTCAAAATGACCAACGTTGCTTGAGACGAGTATCAAACATAGTAATTTCGTAGGACAAGAAGCATTTGTTTTGAGAGACGTAAACAAAACATCATTGATAAATCTCCAAGGTCTTACGAGACCCGTTGTTTTTATATATTCCACTGGCTTCTGCTGGAGAATACTCAGGTTCAGAACCACGGCGAAAAAAATCAGAACTAGGATGAAGTATTTCAATCTTCTTCGACTTAAAAAAACGTATCTACAGTTTACTAAACGCATTGTCATTGCTCTACTGCTGGTATTTATCGATATTGAAATTCCAATGCCAGCAAAAACTAAAGGACACGTTCACACTTGAAGCTTGGCTTTGATGAGCGACTGTGTTTGCCAAACTTATTAGTTGTCGGAATATATAAATATGTAAAACACAGATCTTCCACCTTTTTTTCTACACTATGGAAAAAAATTAATAAGTTCAGCGAGTAAAATCAACGATTTATACAAGGAGTCGTACTGCCAAGAGTAAGTTTATATTATGACTCTTTATCTGTAAAGCAAGCCTCGTGGATATAATATTCAATCTTGCGTGAAAAACTCTTTCATTGATGGTGTTTGCTATTAGCGAACAACTATAACGTTTCGAAACCAAACAATGAGCACTCGATCTCAATCTTCAACAGTTAAATGACATGAATCGTTATCACCAAAGAACCAACGATTGAATACTTCCCAATGCATGAATCATAAAGAATATCGTCTTTTTAGATGAAGGTAAGGGCGTTCAGATCCAACGGCGAAGGGACTTCATAAACTAGAAAAAAAAACCCATAGTGTTAACTCTTAATTACTCACTATACTACAAGCAAACAGAAAGCTCCGAAACATTTCAATATAAGCTTACCGTAATTCATAAAATGCTAGTTTTTTGAACGATTGACGGCATAAAAACAGGTGCCAAAGCTATTTTTGCAAAAAAATGTGCAGGAGTATAGCGTAATGTGGGGCCCCTGTGACGTGTCGGCCCCTATGTCAAACAACTGCTCCACAGGTAACCCGTCCTCATGAAAATAAAGACACTAAATTATTTCAGTGCGAGAATGTGTATTAAAATAAATACAATACTCCAGTTTCGAGTTCTCGGTTAGCGACCGCTGGACTCTAAGCCGCGTGTTCGCTTCTAACGCGAAAACGAGGCTATCCCTGTATTGCTGGCGTGACAACAACAACAATCCCTTATCAACGAGTGTGTTTTTTATTCCAAGTAGTAGCAAAAGTCAGTAATACGGTGATTTTATTTGAAATTTTTAAGTGAACTAATTCAATGGAAACCATTCCATCGCTTGATGAGCTAAAAAAGTTTACTGTCAAGGAATTACGCGAGATTTTACGTCGTGAAAATCAGACGTCGAGTGGAAACAAGTCTGACCTTGTGATTCGATGTCACACAACTTTCCAAAGGAAAGATTTAAGATTACAAGGAGATGCTGAGACCAAGGATCATTATGTAAAACCGCAAGCCAGAGAGCAAGCATTAGTAAATATCGTATCAAACACTAAAAGCAACGAAGAAACAACCTACGAAAAGCTATCGCGTGAATGTTCACACTGCCAGTGGAGCAAGGACTTACGAAACCTACCCACGTTTAACCTTGTGCAGCTTTACGATTACCTTGTAACCAAGACATCCAAGTATAACCACACATCTATTCAGACATCAGCTTACAAAAAACTCAAAGCGTATCAGTTTTTTAAAGAGGGACATATCAAAGACATTCGAGTCGGTTGTTCTACGAGAGTTACGTATGTCGAAGCAGAAGTGTTGGCTTCCATGAAGCAAGAGAAATACAAGGCCATTATCTCTTTCACTCATCTTGGAGATGTTTTAAAAGCTGCTTGTATGTGCCCAGCAGGGAGGGGTGTACATGGTCGTGGCCATTGTAATCATGTTGGTGGGGTCTTATTTGCCATGGAAGACTTCTCCCATAGAGGTTTGAAGGAAAGCTGTGAGCCAGTGTCATGCACATCAAGGCTATGTAGTTGGAATGTACCTCGAAATGTTCGGATACAGCCTAAGCCAGTGGATGACATCGTAATTACAAAGTATAGCTTTGGAAAAGAAGCAAGAAAAAAAGCAAAAAACAGCCTGTATGATCCAAGGGCTCCAGATGACAGACAAATAAACACAGGAAGACTTGAAACACTGTGTTCCAATCTTGCTCAATCTATGCAAAGCTCTTCATTTTTCTTGTTTCATGATATCAAGCCTCTGCAAGTTGATGATGAGAATTTGATTATTGACAATGTTTGTGAGTCAGTTCCTGAAAGTGCACCAGATATTGAAATAGAACAAGATATTGAGTTGCCATTCAATGATTTTTATGACATTTCAACTATGAATTTTAAGTCAATGATTGACATTTATACTGAGAAAGCTGATGACAATGAAATAGAAACAATTGAGAGGATGACAAGAGGACAGAGTGCAAATGCATCTTGGCGGGAATTAAAGAGGATTAAACTGACTGCTTCAAATTTCAAATCTGCAGCAGTCAGGACGTCAGAACCTGATAAGCTGCTAAAGAGGATGATGTATATCCCTGATGTCAGAAAGCCTGTTCCAGCACTTGAATATGGACAGTTGCATGAATCTGTTGCAGTTGAAGACTACATTGCAGTGAAAGCTAGAGAGGGGAATGCAAATTTGAAAGTCTGGGAAGTAGGAACAATTATTTCAAAAGTCAGGCCAGGATATGGGGCAAGCCTTGACAGAATGGTTTTCGACCAGAATGCTAATGGGCAGAAGCAGGGTGGATTAGAAGTGAAATGTCCTTTTTCGAAGAAAGGAATGTCTGTTGAAGAAGCATGCCAGGACAAAAACTTCTGTTTATCAATACGAGACGGTCAAGTTCCTAAACTAAAACATGGTCATCAATACTACTATCAAGTCCAGGGACAAATGTTTGTCTGTGAGCTACAATGGATTGATTTTGTAGTTTGGTTTGGTCCAGCAAACTTGAACATTGAAAGAGTATACTTTGATAGACAGTGGTGGTTTAGTTTTGTTCTACCAAGGATCGAATACTTCTATCGAAGGGCATTTCTCCCCGAAGTGTTTACAAGAAGAGTTCAGCATGGCATCCCACTTTATAAGCATGGTGGTTGGAAAAGTTTCAAGAAGACACAAAAGGCCAAAAGAAGTGTTTAGCCTTGTAAAATATAGTTAAAGTGCAGTCAGTAGTTACATGTACATGTATTTTGTGGGTATACTGACTGCAGGCTATTAACAATTTTGCACAAATTTTTATCAACATATGGTTTGTTTTTAAGAAAAACGTTTTTGGACAAAACAAGTCACTGTATTTTTATTACTAAATCTTACATACATGATTTGTATGAAATGTACAAAAAGTTCTTGGTTACTTGATAGCTAAATAGTCATTCGAAGACTTTTATAGTAGAAAAATACTTTTGTAATTATCTTAATAATAATCTTATTATTAATCAGATACATTTTGGTGGGAGTAAAGGTGGCAAAAAATTAGTTAGATAGGAGCAAACAGTAAATATCTGATTAGCTACATGAGATAGACTTAAAGGCAGGGTCCCATCAAGAATATGATATCCCTTTATTCTCCCTATTGCTCGCTCCACATGAATGCGTACAGATGCAATATGCACTGTCTCTTGAACTTCTTCAGCAGTAAGCTGATTTCTACTACCTTTGTAAGGAGGAATGTTTAAATGTACTCCCTGAGGTAAGATGTCTCCAATATCAAACCCCCTGTCAGCCATGACATTATCCCCAGTATTAAGAAATTGGATTAAGCCTGATTGCTGAGTTATAAACTTATCTGAAACCCTTCCACCCCACAGTTTAGAAACAAAGGTTACTTGACCATTTGGAGAAATACCAATTAAAGCTTTAAAAGTGTTGTGGTGTTTGTAATTCGACCATGTTAATGATTGCGCTGTCATAGAAGAGGGAACCTCCACAAATATCTCTGTACAATCAATTATTACCCTTGTTGTTGGATACAGAGCAAACTGCTCTGGCATATTTCTTCTCACTGCACTTTGAGAAGGAAATGGAAATAACTGGTCTAATTCAAAATATAAAAAATTTATCCAGGTACAAAAAATCTTGGAAAAATGACCCATAGAGATGTTAAACCTATCAGCTAAATCCCTGACAAAAAGACCAACTTTAAGTCTAACTAATACCATAAAAAACTCATTTATAAATGTTATGTTCCTTTTGGGACCTGGTTTCTTTTTGCCTTGTTCTTGATATGTCTGGGAATCTTTTACATCACCACTGCCCCAATACTGCATTTTTTCAAGTTTTGGTTCAATGTAATTAAAAAAGTGCACAAGTGTATCATAGTTGGGGAATCCAGTGTAAAACTGAATGGCAGAGTCATCATCTTTAAATTTCTGAAGGCTGAATTCCCTTTCTTTGTAGTCATCAAGTTCTTTCTGTAAATTTCCCACTTTAACCCTAAGACTGTTCAACATCTCTGACTTGACTTCTAGCCTTTCCTGCATAGTCTGTTGGTATTCGCAAGGGTACTTAGGTGTTTGAGTAAAGGTGAAGGCATAATCATGGTCATTATTCTTTGAAGATGATGGAAAATCAAATGACCAGTCAGTCTGTGTGGATTTTTCTTGTACCTGCAATACAACAAGAAAGTTTTTTGTCAAGTTTACTCTCATAAATATATAATAATAAATATAGCAATGAACAACAATAACATTATGGGTAGTTATTTAAAACAGCACAACACATTTATAAGTTTTACAAACATTTATATTTGAGCACTTGGATGGCATTCTGTGCTGCTATCAGTGCAACATAAAATGAGACTTATTAGTTTTATACTCGCAAGGTAAACCCATAATACCAAGGGTATATTTTTTGGGCAAAAGAAAAAAAACATTCATAATAGTTTGTATGTAACTACCTGAGGCATATCAGTTTCGTCAGTCTCGCATACATTTACTGCAGGTTCACTGGGGCTCTCTTCAAGGTCCTTTTTCTCTTCAATGTCAATGTAAACGCTTTGTTCTTGAGGCTTTGGTGACACATTTTCTTTACTTTTTAACACTCTTCTTGTCAAAACTCTTCTTGTCTTTTTCTTGGGTTGAGGTGACCACTCGAAAATCGATGGCTCTGCACCTGCAACAACAGTGAAACGATAGTGATAAATAGGTAATTTTAAACAGTGAAACGAGTTTTGAGTAAGCTACTAGGTTCGAGCTAGTCTATAATGGGCACAAGGAAAGTAGAATTTAATGTATCTGACTTTTTACTTATCATTTGACTGAAAGAACATGTTATAAGCCATTACATAGGCTCCATGCATGCAGTAAGCATTTTGAATGAAACAATCAAACAAAGTAAATCCAGCTTGATCGATAATCACTTAGCTCACGTACCTGGCCGTAACCTATGTCGCGTTCCTCCTGGAGGTTTGTAAATGTCTTCTTGCTGAAAATGTTTATCGCAGACCACTGTAGATGGCTTAACATAAAATCCATCTCTCCCATGCTGCCTCTTGATCAAGTTGCACCAGCGAGTTCGCAAAGATACCTTCGCTGGGAACTGGAAAAACCGAATGTTTGAACGGCTTCCATCGTTCAAGTATTCAAAGCTATTGCAAGCTGCTGCTGCACATTGCTTTCCTCGGCTTCTTTGCCTTTTCTTGTTAGTATTATTTACCTCCATAAGTCGTTGAAACGATCAAAAAGCTTTCTTAACAGCAACTAATACTAAAAACCTCTTATATCTGTCACAGAGAGATGAGTTCGTATACAGGGATAGCCTCGATTCCAAGTTATCGAAGCGCGCCCCAATATCTTTTTCCAGCGGTCTTACGCGATCTAGCAAAGGGAGTATTCAAGCAACTTCAATGCCAAATCGATTTAGCATGCAAGTAAGCAAATTGAGTCATCTTAATTTTGGTGCTTCAATGTTTACAAAGTCAATCAAGGGTAAAGTAAAATCGGTAAATACAGCCAATATCTGTTTACACTTTTTTCAGGCAGATTTATGTTCACGCTTTATTCAGGGAAATTTAAGACTGAATTAAAGATTGTAATTCTCTACCCCTTTAAAATTTTGATTCAGCCCAAAATCATCCTCGAGAGATTTTTTTAATTTCAGTTGTTTGAATGACGGTTGTTGAAATCAGTCTGCGAACGACGACTCGGTTCAACGATAGGTAATAGTCTAGTCAGAAATTTATTAAGATCATTTCAAGATCTGTCAATATTAAAATTTATGCTGAAATAACACCCACATTTCACGGGAACTTTGAATGATAAAAGGACGGCTGTCCTTAATAATGTTCGAAAGTCGGGTTTCATTTGTAATACAAATTTGCCCGTGCACAGATTGAGGAAAATAGTTTTTTTAAAACGTTCAACCAAGTTCGAAGATAAACATCTTTATATTATATATTTTTTACAACCACCATTCCCTGTAACGCACTACCGCCTACATTCTATATTAATAAACATTTTTGGCATTTTCGGAAACTTCAGTGGACCGGGCATTAAAAAATTCTTTAAAACTAGTGAAAAAAAATCTCAAAAATCTCCAATACTTATCTTTGTCGAGAAGGTTTGTAAAAGGTAAAGTGAAATGTAGGAAAACGATGAAAACGTGATCAAGTTTGCCGGGTATCTTAATCTGCCTACTATCATAAATTAACTGCACGACATGCAAATCAGACTATTCTGTAGATTTAAAGCTTCAAATTTTAAATAAAACCAAAGCTTACCTTTGATATTTACATTCATTTGTTTGTCCGTCTACTGCTGAGTACGCTATACAGAGTCCATACAGAAAATGTAAAGCTGTTTTCTCTCCCTGTGAAGTGACTATAGTATGAGTTTCAAACACTTTTACCTCGTGTTAAGTGTGTTGAAAGGTGTTAGGTGATACGAATTTCGTACTACTTAATTTCGTACTACCTAATCAAGCTAAAACCTAGTGTTTTTCGGTGTTAAATCATGCTCTCTAAACCACTTCAGGATAATTTCGAGATCTTCATGTAGTACGATCCAGAATTTAGTCTTAATTTTTAATAAATATTAGCAAAGACGTAATTCATTAATTACGTCTCATCGCCGCATGGTTTCCTTGACGTCACCCCCTGTCTATGCGGAATTCATGATCAGCTTCCAGTTTTGCTCGTTTACTATCGTACGTTCTACTCTCATCGTGAGCACTCGAGTTTTGTAATTTTATTTCTTATTTGTGTAAATATAATTTTATTTTTTCTTTCTCTTATTTATCATTTCATCTCCTTGAATAGCTTTAATGGACTTTTCAATTCGTGACATGTGTACCGAATCCTATTGTTTTCGATTCGTAATCTGATTGGTTGACAAACTCGAGTGTTCACGCTTCGATTACTCAAAATAATTATTTTTGGCTGTTAATTACATATTATGAATGATTCAAAGCTTGAAATCAAACTGACCTTAGGGACAAAATAGCGACTGTGTGTGGGAGGGAAGGGGGTTAAGTTATATACCTATCTTTATATTTTACAACATACCATAACTCCTCTTCGTGAATTTGGCTTCTCGCGCACTACCACTACATTCTATATTTATAGAGTGCAAACAATTAATCCATGAAACACTAATTACTAAATAAGTTTTGATCCAATTTTCGTTTTGGGTTAACACTCAAAACCTTTTTTAAACAGTTAGAAACTGATGTCACTATGATAAAATGCCTGTTTGAAGCAGTATTTTCAATTGGACAAAGATGTTTTGTTGCACTTGTGTTAGAATGTTGCTTTGTCAAGCTTTTTTGTAGAAAATATATGACGAAATAAGCAAATGAAGGCCTAGACCTCATTTTCGATTCAAATTTTTGCTGTGGGTTAACACTTTGATTCCACTTTCATCGGTCATCTCCACTTCCAAACAAGTTAAACTTCTGAATAACAAGATTTTTAGCCTTGTGTAACAGCCTTTCTTCAAGAAAATAATTTTTGGCGCTCACTGCTTGAATACGAAAAGAATTCTCTCTTAAAAGAAAAAAAGAAGAAAAGTAGCAAACACCTGTAATCCCCCCTCCCCCCCCCCTGGAGTATAGCTAGCCCTATCCTCGCCATTGGTTTCTATGGCAACCGATCCTAGTTGGTAAAAACATTTTTGGTTGGTTTTCAAGCCAATCATTAATTAAGAAATAATGACTCTCAATTATAAATATTTAACGTCTTTGACAAAAATGGTTTATAGAATTTTAGAAAAAAATTAAAAATCACATTTTTGGTAAAATAATCATCTCTCTTCTCATGTAGAATTGGAGGAAGTTTTCCTCGAAAAATGCGAAAAGAAAGATAAAAAACTAAAGAAAGAACTTGAATTTTAAACTTTTCGAATAACCGTGAAACTTGGCCAGGTGATTAAGAAGGAAAAAAACCCCAATACTTTATGTAATATTTTACATTTCCTTGTAGCGGGAATATCTTTGAGTACTCGAATTAAAAAAACAAGTTTTACAGTAAGTTATACTTATAATCGTGCAACTTGGTCTTAAGACAAATAATACTTTAGGTATGCAATATTTTACCTTATTTCCTTGTAGAATGTCTTTGAGTATGTATTGACTAAAATTATCAAAAATATCTAAATTGATTTAAATTATTTGTATAGCCGTGGAACTTGGCCAAGATTTTTTAAAGATAAAATATACTTTACGTATGTGATAATTTACCTTTATTTGCATGTAGAATGTCTTTGAATATTGGCCAGAATTCTTGATTAAGCAGTTTGATTCTAAAGGTATTGTATAGTTTGTCTTGAAGGTCAAAGTATCCAATAATAATATTTAATAAAAGCAATGTTAATGTGGCTTGGTGATGCCGAGTCCGTTCTGTCGCGCGCGTACTGTCATGTCACCGAGTTCTTTGTGGTTCTAAAATTCAAAGTTTTAATTTATTTGTTTGTGATATTTTTTCAGTCCTTATATTAACTGTCAGCGGAAGACAGACCCCATTCAATTAGTAAGATACTTAGGCACTAATTATGAATATTTTTCTACTAATGGCTCTATTTCATTTATTTTCAATCCTATCCTGTCTGTTTTCTTCTCATAAAAATACACATATTACATTATTAGTGAGATTTTCTATCTGTAAGTGCACTTATCATAAGTTTTCGGTGAAGAATTGTTCCGGATTCGCCCGGTCTAGTGTGGACGGTAGGCCTAACCGAATAAATAAAAATTCGGATTCAAATTTATCCGGCATAGTGTCGACGGGGCCATAGGATACTACTACCACAACTAATTCATTCACTTATGTAGCGCTTTTTACTATCATGAAGTTAGGGCTTTACAATAAGTACGAAAGTAGCAAAAAATACATCATATATATCGAATTATAATCTATGAAAATATAATAACGATGCTAAAAGTCTACTAATGACTTTAAAGCTAATGACACTGAAAAAACTAATTGCTAATGGAAAGTAAAGTACTCATGCCTGAGAATAAAGAGTCTGTAAAAAGAAAAGAAAACTCAGTATAAAGAGATGAATAACTAAAAGCTAAAAAGAGAAACCTTTAGCACTCATATATATGTATCAAAATTATAGTTTCGTTGGTGTGGGCTCCCTGTGGTTTTAATCTGCCAGGTCTCTAAGCTAATCGAAGATGGCGGACACTTTCAAGTATTTCTTCGCTATAATATCTGCAGGTTTGATTCATATTTTCGACACTTTAAAGCTTCAAATGGCGGAAAAATCAACAACAAAAATTCCTTGTTTACTCCCAGACCTTAGTAAATATGGATTGCCAGGAGAAAGACAATTTTATTTGGGGAAAAGTTTGATATCACGTAGTGTAAGTACTAAAGTTTTATCAGTACCAAAGTAGTAATAGTCTAAGAGCGCCTTGAATGCGTTGTATACTAAATTGAGGGTCTGACCATCAGCCTACTGTACCTCTATTAACAAAATCTTTTATGTAAGGTTTTTGATAGAGGTAGTTTTCTTTATTAAGATAAGAGAGATGGCAGGGACCTTTGGAGAGGCGAGGGCAGGGGATGGCTATAGGGAACCATCAACGACTGTTCACACCCACAACCAAAGGTCATCAATATAATAGACCTCCTCGGCTCTGGAGCGCGGGAGCGTAATGTTGTCCCATTTAAGACCACATGTCATTCCCTTGAGAATAATATTCTTTGTTTGAGTTGTATCCATATTCATGTGTTTTTTCATGTGCAACCTAGCGCAAACCTTAAACAAAGAAATGATACTCTAGGGAATGACACGTGGTCTGAAATGGGAAAACATTACATCAGAGCCGAGGAGTCCTATTGCCAAAAAAAAAGCTAAATTACAGCAAGAATAAACCGTACATCTTTATTTTCCTTATTCAGGTATTTTTGTCGCTCAAGGATCCTATAACTCCTGTTTTTCTGGTTTGATATGATGTAGTACTTGACCGTACTGAGTGGCTTTACTTGTCTCCAACATTTGACCCATGGAAACGACTTCCTCGTATGATAACTGTGCGTCCTAAAAGGTAAGTACATAGTTAATGGAGCGGAATGTTTGCGAAACAGTCCCACAAGGCACTGTAATGTCAACTAGACCCAGTTTTTTCCTTAACCTCGAAATGACTAATATTTAGCAATTATTCGCCGAAGGCGATGTGAATATTGGGGAATATTTACCGAGACGCGAGTCTTCGATCGAGCGGCGAGGTAAATATTCTCCATATTCACTGAGCCTGAGGCGAATAATGGTTTTAGCATATACCAACTAGTGTACGGAGTAACTTATTTTTATATACAATAATTCAATAAAAACAAACAAACAGAAACTTATAGTTTGCGTGACAAATTCACGCAAAACGTTTAGTAAAACTTTTAGGCCATACTTCGTTGCCTTTTCAGTATTGATAGGAATGACATTTACTTTCATTTTTTCAATTTCCTCATCGGAAATTGTAGCAAAACGATTGCCAGCAGATGCCATTTTGTTGCCGACTCAATATTCCGAGATTCAGAGGTGAATATCGTACAATATTTACCTCCAATTAACCAATGAGCGCGCGCGTTCTTAGGAAGTGCACAAGTTGGTATATGCTAAACACCAATATACCCCTCCAAAAACGTTATCATTCAAATGTATGGCAGTAAACCTACCTTATTCTTATCACCATGTTCAAGCATGTGTTTGGCTTCCTTTGCAGCAGTTGTTTTTCGATCTGGTCTAATCCATTTCGTCACTTCTTCCTGAAATCAATGTAAAAATGACACTGGTCTGAAATGGAAAAACATTACGCCCAAGGTAAAGATGTCTATCGCGCTCGTAACATTCCGTGCTTTATTATGACTAACCAATTTCGGAGGGACGTTAAAAGAACCACTGAATCATCCTCAGTGCTCACACTCATACTAACTACCTCTCAGTCATAAGTCATTGAAAAGTGCCTTTGATCAGATCCCTATGGAAAAGAGTGCTTTATAAGGTCATAAAATCAAAATCATCATTTGCTTACCTTATTAAGTACTCCATCACCGTTCTTATCCAGTTCTTTGAATGCTTTCACAGCTTCAACGAATTGCTCTCCATTCATGTCAAGAATCCCTTCCCCTGGTGATATATGAAAAAATATACGTATCAATGATAATTTACCTTAGCTGATCCAGGGGAGGGGTCCCTAGGGATGTTTCTTAATGTTTATTCATTCGTTTAACTAATGATGACGTCACATATGTCTCTTCACAACTGTCCTGGAGTGCCCTTTTCGATGACGTCATCATCTATTCAGTAAATATTGCGTGGACGCCATTCAAATTGGATTTTACCTTTTACGTTGCATTCATTTGTTACTTTGAGCAAAATTAGTGCATATGGCAAGGTCACTGTACAAGATTGAAACATTCGTTGAGCCAATCACATCGCGCGAGAGACTATAACTTCTTGCCCAATCAAAAAAAAATGACACAGAAATGGCGCCATCACGGGCACGGCACTGCCCGTCATGTGCAATATTCTAGGTAATGAGTTTTGAGTTATGACACCCCTTATTCTTCATGGTACGTCGCACGGTCATGTGATATTGAAAGAGCCAATCACGCGAGATTATTCGCTGTCCAATCAAAATCAGACCCAGACCACGGTTACGGTACCGTCATACAAAAACTGGCCTTTTTAATGAGTTTTGGAGGTGAATACCTCTACTACTTTATATTTCTTTTGGTATTCAAACATACCTATATAGTCCTTCACTGAGATCAGCCCATCGTTATCTCTGTCTATGTTATCGATAGTTTCCTATGGAATTCAAAAACAGACTAATTAGCGACATATGCCGTAAAAAATCCCTGTTATAAGCCCGGTTTGCCTTTGAAGACCGGGGGGGGGGGGGGGGGGGGAGGTTGGGGGTTTGCGCTTACAAGGAGAAGGAAAATTAGATTGGGATATTGGGATAAAGAGAAAATAGTCATTTCTTTTTTGTTTTTCCCCCCATTAGCCTGAATTGTTAGAGACGTGAATAATTGTCCAAGGTGTTAAAAAAGGTCTCTATCATTGCAAGCTCACCGTTCGTCTCGCTTCGATGCAAAGGCACGGCTACCTTTCAAGATGGCGCAGGAAACTGTAAAAGGGACTACTTAGAGATCTTAGAATGCTTTTACCTCCACAATACACTCTAGCATATGTTTGCCTTCGTCAGGGTGCAGAAAGTAAATAAACTCCTTGAGGGTCAGGCTCCCACTGTTGTCCTGGTCTGCAAAGCGAAATCGCCGTTTTTCATGTCGGTAGAGGGTCGTGTTTTTGTAATTCTTTGGTGCTCGGTCTAAAGATAAGAAAAACAGATCTTTAAAGTGGGCCCAAGACCAAGCCTGAGGAACACCATGTAATATAGCTTGGGTTTTTGTAATTGTTTGGCGATTGGTCTGAAGGTGAGAAAAACAGATTTTTTGAAAGGGGCCAAGACCAAGCATATTTTTGTGTTATATGAATTTTGATCAACTGATTTTTAGACTATATCTGTTAGAGAACTGGCCTGAGTACAGTTTCATTCCCCAGTCTCATTCTCCCCAACTTAGAACACTACCTTTCATTATTACACATTAAGAATAGAAACGGTCCCAAGACTGAGTCTTGAGGAACACCATGTAAAATACTTTCTTCTTCAATCTTTTCACGATTTCCCACTCTTATCAATATAAACATTACCTCTTCTCCTCCCGCCCCCAATCCAAATCCCCCTCCCCCCAATCCAAATCCCCCTCCCCATCCGTCAAATCCCCCTCCCCCTCCCCCTCCCCTCAATCCAAATCCCCCTTTGAAATACAGTATTTCCCCTCCTGCATACCATTTTGATAATGTATTCTCTCATATTCATCAAACATCACAAACCCATCGTTGTTTTCATCAGTATCTTCAAAGAACTCTCTGGATCTTCGTATGATGTAAGCAACATGGTTCCTCTCAATCCAAGACAATAGTTCTTCCTCGTCAATGGTCCCGTTCTTGTCTTTGTCCATTTTCTCAGCGAGTATTCTGTCGAGAAAAAAATAAGAAGAAAAAAACACGAGAAGTTATTGTGCATTGTCTGGTGAGTACTGTAGATGTTGACTCTCGTTTTCTCTCGTCTCCTTTTTTTTTTTTTTCTATTCCTTTCATTTATCTTATTTTTTTCATTTTCTTTCTCTTCCTCTCTTCCTCTCTTCCTCTCTTTCTTTCAATCTTTTTCTTTCTCTTTTCCCTGCATGAATCTGGCATTTTTCAAGGCTGTAATATTGACTCTCGGGCACCGACACGTAGCCAAAAGGACCAGACCCCTAATGGGCCCTAATACAAATACAAAGAACCCCGCACGTCAATTGCCTTATGTTAAGTGTTCATTATCTGTACCTCCAGCTGTCTACTAGTTAGTTGTATTCATACACTATAATTAGTCCCCCTCAATTAATTATGATTTATAGCAAAGAAGAACACTTCTTCTTGTATATTTATCACTCTCTTCATCCCCTACTCACACCTTAAGTCTTTATCTACTTTGGCTAGAAAACGTTTCTCGAACCAACGATATATCAAAGTGTCTTTTCATATAACGTGCACAGTCCTTTGTCTTTTAAAAAACAATTTAAAATCTTAAAAATCCTAAAATCCTCGATTCTCTACTCTACTCTACAATTAATCATTGACTTCCCCTGACTTTGCTGAATGCCTGGACGCTTCTATCGTTTCTATTAGCAACCAAAATTAAAAACCTTCCAAGAACAATCTTTCCGGTTTTCCCGATAAAGTTTACACAATTGTCATAAATTGTGTCCTGATCGGTTCTGTACAAACACTGATAAATGCATTTTACCCAGTGTGTTTACAAACTATGTTTATTATTACGAATGGCTATGAATCAGATGAATATACATGAGAAAGCTTTGATTTGTAGACGAAGGAGTAAACTACAGATGTTTGACTCGAATATGAATCAAAGTTGTCAAAATGAACTAATTCGCTACAACTTATTTAATTATAAAACTTAATTCATCAAAAACAATGTCAGTGGAAAGTTTGTCATTTTGATCAGGGTTTTTTGTTCGACTTTGGTATGAAAAATATATAAACAAAGAGGAAATTAGGAATCTGAAAATTCTTTTTAAGTTTGTTCAAAACTTTAAGAATATTTTTGTAATAATACTGGGATAATTTTCATAGTTTTTTCATCTTTAAAAAATATCCCCTAACTTAGTTGAAGAGCTAGGAACTATAAGTCGTTTAATATATTTTATTGTCACAAAATCTCCCCAAAGAGATAAATTTAGTCTCCGAGTTATATTGTTGTTTATATTTTATTCCTACCTTAGACGTTGAGCTTTTTCTTTCTCGGATAACTTGTAGTATTCTTTAGTTTCTGCCTCTCCTAGCAGGATTTTTTGTTCAAATCCTTCATGAGTTTCCTCATCTTCACTTGCTTGAGATCTTGCTGCCTTCGTGTTTATAATACTCAATGCAAAAACTACGAATAAACACTTAAAACTATACATTATTACAAATTACAATAGCGTATGAAATTTCCTTTGAGTCTTGTTTCTGAACCTGGTGTTTTTTCCTGTTATGATAGAATTTCAGTGACCTTGCAGAAGCGTTTAAGTCGATATTACGTTACTTTCTACGGTGTAGTCCTGGCACCAAAAGCAATGAAATGTCAGGCATATATCCTCAGAGACTACGTGTGGGAAATCTGTACGGCTCAATGGAAGGGACGATAAAAAATACAATCTGAAAGTCTGCAATGAGTGTGTGACTTTTCTCAGCCTTCTACACATGTGTGATTGTTATTCTAATGAAGTATATTGCTATGTATTGTTATTAATGGTAATCTAGATCAACTTGTCACAACTTTGAGTGCTTCAAATATTCAGGTTTTGGGTGAAGGGAAGAAGAAAAAAGAAAGGAAAGGAAAGGAAAGGAAAAAAATGATTGGAATGTAAAGAGAAGAGAAGAGAAGAGAAGAGAAGAGAAGAGAAGAGAAGAGAAGAGAAGAGAAGAGAAGAGAAGAGAAGAGAAAAGAAGAGAGTTCCCATTTCTCCTTCCGCCATCTGTCACAACTATACTTAATCTAATCTCTATGTTGACTGTCCCTACAAACACATTGCAATCAAACTTCAGAATACACAACAGTAACTGAATCGAGGACTAAATATTCGCTAAGACAGAAATCAATTTGTCGATCCACGCATCGGAGCCATTCTTGTTTCTTTGTCGCCAAAGACAGAGTAACTTCATCAGTCGGCATGTCTGCAGTGGAATCTTTTCTATTCTGTAGGTAGCAATATTGAACCGAAAATTCGTTAGTAAACTTGGTAGTTTGTTTCAAAAATTAGGGGTGGCGGTGTGGTAGTGTACTCGCCTATCAACTCTAGGGTCCCACGCTAGATTTCTGGATTCGGTATCAGATACAAGTAGTTTGCTAGGTCTCTCCCTGGACTTATGGGTTTTTCTCCGTATTCCTTCTTCCGCAACACATAACACCATAAATTCTATTTCGATCTGTGATTGAGCAGTGTCCTGATTTTGATCAACCCAGAGGTTGTTTCAGGGTTTAATCTGTGAGTTAGCCATGCCCTGACTTAGATCAGCCCAGAGGTTGTTTCAGGTTTCATTCTGTGAGTTAGCCGTGCCCTGACTTAGATCAGCCCAGATGTTGTTTCAGGGTTCAATCAGTAAGTTAGTCATGGCCTGACTTAGATCAGCCCAGATATTGTTTCAGGGTTCAATCTGTGAGTTAGTCATGCCCTGATTTAGATCCACCCAGAGGTTGTTTCAGGGTTTGATCTGTGTGTTAGCCATGCCCTGATTTAGATCCACCCAGAGGTTGTTTCAGGGTTCAATCTGTGAGTTAGTCACGCCCTGACTCAAATCCCCTACTAACGGATACTCCCGGTAGTGCGCATGCTCACCAAAAGATCTTTGTCTTGTAGATCAGCCAACCTGGTTCCTATTCTCTCAATTATAAATTTCTCCAGGGAGGTCCGAGTTGCCTCAAAGATGAGGTAGTTGAGCTCCTTCCGTTTGACAGGATGCGCGCAAAACCAGTGATGTCCCCAGGAGACGAGCGCCAAAATGATGGCACTGACTGTTGTGAGGTAAGAGAGAGTGAACAAAATCAAATATTATCATTCCCGCTTTTTTTGGTTCCTGCCAAGAAAGGTCTCTGGACGAATCCGACTACAGCATTTACTACTGCAGTGCTGTTTCCTGATTGTAATGATTTTTAGCTAGTTATCTCTGTTTCCTGATTGGCTTAGAAAACCATTGAAAGCCACAAAAATAATGAAAACTGAACCAGGAAAGGTTGGCTCTATTCAGTTCAGACTCGTTCACGTTCTTCGTTTCTTGGTAGAGTTGAAAAGGAACTAGCGCTTTGAAAACGAGAATCGTTTTAGATAATAGTGCATTGCCAGCCCACGTGTCATTTCCTTGAGTAATTTTTCTTTGTTTACCTGTATTGCTTAGATGTAGATAAGTTAATGAAAATACTTAGATAAAGGATCATATTCTCAAGGGATCGGAATGGCACATCGTCTGAAATGGAAAAACATTACGCCCCTTCTAAAGAGGTCTGTTGACCCAAACTTTAGTTCCAACTTAGTTATTGTTTTTGAAGCTTTCCGCTGTTGCATTAGCCAATTAAAAACACCCAGCAGACCCAGATCTTAGCGTCGAGGAATGACGCGATGTTCCATGCAATGGAGGGTAGACAGACGTATAGAAAGGCAGCTGCCGCGTCAAACACTGTAAGATAATGAGGAAAGATCAGACTTTGCGCCAAGGAAGACAGAAAGACAGACAGACACAGAAAAACAGACAGACAGACAGAAAGACAGACAGAAAGACAGAAAGACAGACAGAAAGACAGACAGAAAGACAGACAGAAAGACAGACAGAAAGACAGACAGAAAGACAGACAGAAAGACAGACACACTGAATATGATCAATTAAGAGGGTAGATAAGGACCACACTTACTATTTTCCAAGCCATTTTCTCCATACAAACATCCCATTTTTGACGTTCTTCGATTAAATAAAAAACTAAATTTCTTCGACTTGACACCAGCGATAACAAACAACACACACGGCGGCACGGACAGCCACATGGTAGCATTACGACAATTGATTCCAAAACGACTGACCACTTGTTCAAACGAAACAATAGCAAAAATAGCCACGGCATTTTTAATGGTCTTCTTGTCTTGAAATAATGTATAAAGTTTAGTCAGACGCGATTGTTAAACCATTGTCTTACTTTGAATTTACTTGTCCGATTTGCGATTACTACCGGGAAATTTCAGGACTTTTTATGCCTCGCGTCTTGCATCAGAGCTTGCGCAATCGTAGACACTGTTGCTTAATATATTTCTTGGCCTCATTTTCATTTCGTGCGCGTGTTTTTTTCGTTCATCGAGAACTAAGAATTGAAATTTTTTGTCAAAATCGATTGACCTGCTTTTCTTGTTTTGAATAACCGGTAAGGGCAGGTAAAGAGGTAAATAAGCTACTTCCATTTATGAACATTTCGTTGGAAGCCTTTTCTCGATTTTTTATATTTTAAGAAAATAAGATAAAGTAATAAAAAAAGCGTGAAGAATTTGGGTGAATCGGTTACACTTTGACAATCAATGGTAATATAATAATAATATAATCATTATTTTCAAATCGAAAAAGAAGGGGGGAAACAAGCAAATGCTTGAGTAGGTATAAACTTCCGGTCGCCCATCCAGATACTAACTTCCCTCAACCGGACTTGACCCAGTGTCTTTGAAGCCCAAGTTTTATCCACTGGACCACGGTTCCAGGTAAATCAGCATAACAATAGCCGTGAAAACAATGCACCGAATAGACTAGACTTTTTGATATTCTATTTTCAACCGATTCCGTGCGTGGCAGAGATGCAAGGGATTAGCCGATATGGTCTGGGGGCCGGCTGGTCTCTCTCCTGATGCTTCGGCTAGAACATTTTCTTGCGTAATTCGTACACCCAAGGGCAGAAGGATTTAATCGCCGTCAAGTCCGAAGTCCATACGTCGCCTCAGCTCTGCGGATGTCTCGGGGGTATGGCAAAGTGGAGTCGTTTTTTTTTTTTTTCTTTTTCTTTCTTCCGTTTTTCACAATTTTGTTTTCTTGGTTCTTTTTTTTTTTTTCTTCTTCTTTTTTCTTTTTCGTTTTGTATTTTATTTGTTTCGTATTTGTTTTGTATTTCTGTATTTTTTAGCATATTTTTTGTTTGTTTTCATTTTTTTAAAAAATTCATACCCCCCATCCTTTAAAGAGATTAAGAAGGTATTAAGAAAGAAAGAAAGAAGGAAGAAAGAAGAAAGAAAGAAGGAAGGAAGGAAGGAAGGAAGGAAGGAAGGAATGGTATTTATTTATTTATTTGTTTTTAGGCAACTGAAGGGAGAGAACTAATGGAGACTAGACCTGATGATGATGCTATGGGCCTAGCTATATTGACAGGTAACAAGAAGGCACAGCAAAAAAACAAAAAGTAGCAATTGCAACCACCAGTACGGAAGGGAGCCACATGAAGGGATGATCACAAAAACCCACCCCTCCCCCCCAGCTACAAATAATGACCTGATAATTAATTGACATTTGTCATTAGTTGTTTTAATTAAGGGTGTATTTTTGGAATGCCTTTAATCTTTTTCCGTCAGCAACGACCTGCTAAAGCTTCAGTTCACTGATCGCATTTAATTAAAATCACTAAACTCGACACCAGCCAGAATCTGAATTATACAGCTATACTGCCTGTGGTGTCATTTCTGTAAATTGATATAGAAAGTGTTTCGTACGTCCAGTGACATTTAAGAATTCACCACAAATGCAAATTTTACGCTTTCTGATTGGTCGAGGGGCGTCGTCAAACAGAGGACATATACCAACAAAATCATCGGAAATTTGTTAACTATCACGAGGTCTGAGGTCTGGTTTGCTTTTGGCTAGCGAATTAACATTTGGATATCTCCGCTGAAGTAACTAATCACGATATATGTAAAAGAGGGGTTTTCGTATGAGTGGGAAACGATACGGTAAACTTGTAGCCGTAGTACTTTAGCCGTACCGTATTTTAACGTAGCCGTAATGCACTAGTCAAAGTAAACCTAGATTGGATTTGGTGGGGATTTGCTACCATTTTAGCTGTTTTTTTGGGGGTCCCGATTATGTGGGGGATTCACACATTTTGTCATCCCTGTCGAAGGAATGTGGGGCATTAGGTGGGGATTCGTTTTATAAATTCCAAGATGGCGGCAAGTGTTCCCGCAGAAAATGTTGGGTTGCAGCATTTTACTTTCTTATAGAAACAAGTAGTAATAAAAATGCTGCCAAGCCAAATTTATTTGCCCCAGGGGGTGGGTCTTTTTTTTGCTATTTACCGCAAAATTCTTCCCCACATTTGTCAGTCTGAGTTCGCTATTTAATACTAATCCCCACCTAAACCCCGGGGTAATGTTTCCCATTTCAATGCTACGGCATGTCGTACCGTGTACGTGCTGTAAGTCAGTACCGTATGTTTCCCACTCATACGATAAGCATCCTTATGGGAAGCCATGTCAATGTTACGGCATGTCGTAAATTGTACGTGCTGTAGCTAAGTACCATAACGTTTGCCATTCATTTGATAACCATTCTTTTGGGAAGCCATTCCAATGTTATGGCATGTCGTACCGTGTACGTGCTATATAAGTCAGTACCGTATGTTTCCCACTTATTCGATAACCATTCTTACATTGAATATAGAAGTTGACATTCTATATTTCATTCTATTTAAGGTACATCACTTCCAGCAATGGCGGTTTGGATGCGAGTGGTCTTTGCAATCCTCGTTGTATTCGTCCAAGAAAATGGTACATTTGATATTGTTTTTTTTTTCCTTTTCTTTAACTTTTTCTAGTGAATTCTGAAACGTTTTCGTTAGCAATTTAAAATAGCATTAACCATGAAATTCACTTTACAATTGTTTTACTGACAGAATTCTCACCTACAAACTATTAGTTTTATTTTCTTTAAGATTTTTACCTACTTTGATGAATAAAGTGTTCTCAATTCAGTTTCAGTTGACGAAGATCCAGCTCCAGCACAAGGTAAATATATAAAGAAAAAATAAGAACTCGTCTCGTCTCGTCTTGTCTTTCTTGTCTTGTATTGTTTTGTCTTTTCTCTGCATCGATGTTTGTTAATTTGTGCATTATTGTTTTCTTTTAGAATGCAGTATTCTGGATGGAGGTAAGAGTTTTTTTTACACTTTGTTATATTGTCTCAGGTTTGTAAGGCCCTGTTTACATGGGAGGATGATCCTAGAACTAGGATCTTCATTGCAGGTGAATCAACCTATAGAGGATAGACACTCAGTATCGATAACCTGCTAACAGATCTTTCATGTGTGTGTGTGTGTGTGTGTGTGTGGGTTGGGGGGGGGGGGGGGGGGGGGAGGGGGAGAAGGGGTGGTGACGGAGTATTTACCGACACGATACCCGAATTAGAAGCCTAAATTTAAAAAATGGGGTCTTTATTTTGGACCACTGGTTTGACCCGTTAGTGAGCTTGAGTCTTCATAATAAACGTTCTGCTTTCTTTCACAGCTAAGGATATCAATGAAGAAATCGCAAGTAAGTGGAAAATACATCAGTCTAGTCGCTTCATCATGTCCCATCCAACCATTCCTATGTCATGTATGTACATATTGACTGAGTGGAAGGGCCGGACAAGAACATATATGGCTCGAGGTCATGCCGTACGGAGCGAACGTAGCAAGCATTTTGTCACGACCCAATTTTTGTTGTAGAAAAGGCTAAAAATCCCGATAAAGTTGATAAATATATCACGCGTAAACGAAGAGGGCCGGACGGCTCACTCCAACCCGTACGGCTCCCATCATGTTACATTTTTCAAAGGTTTTGTTATGCGGGTCATATGATATTCCTCCTTATTCCATCGCATACATCTATTCGTCCATCGATCGATATTGCATACATTCATCCGTGCCATCTGTACACCAACCCCTCTCGTATCACTGCATCTATGCATCCATGCATCCATCCACGCATCCATCCTTCCATCCAACCAACCATCTATGCATCCATGCATCCATGCATCCATGCATCCATGCATCCATGCATCCATGCATCCATGCATCCATGCATCCATCCATGCATCCTTCTCATCCATCCATCCATCCATCCATCCATCCATCCATCCATCCATCCATCCATCCATCCGTCCGTCCGTCCGTCCGTCCGTCCGTCCGTCCGTCCGTCCGTCCGTCCAAACCGTTGTACTCATAATCTAGTAATTGATGTGTTATAAAGAAGGACATCTTTTTTATTCTGTAACAGAACTTTTCAAATCCGTTTCCATCTACGAAATAACCAAACCATTAGCTCTGATATTCTTAAGAGTAGAATATAAAGAACTCTATCCTGTAGACCAGTGCTACGATGATAGGTATGTTAAAAGATTAAAATCCAATGGAGTAAGGCACCGTTATTATTTATCACTGCGATTTTTGTTGCGTCATCATCATAACAATAAACTGATCCCTCCAACCCTCCGACCCTCCAACCCTCCAACCCTCTAACCCTCCAACCCTCCAACCCTCCGACCCCCCATCCCCCCACCCCCCCCCATCCCCCTATCCCCCCACCCCCCCATCCCCCCATCCCTCCATCCCCCCATCCCTCCGACCCCCCCGACCCTCCGACCCCCCGACCCCCCATCCCCCATCCCCCATCCCCCATCCCCCATCCCTCCATTCCCCTATCCCTCCAGCCCTCCAGCCCTCCAGCCCTCCAGCCCTTATTTCGATGGTTTATACTTTTTAAATCAATTTCAGGCGTTCCTTTTTCTCGGAAAGATTTCTTAACCCGTTGGCATCAATGTATTTCACTTCACAATCCCACGAAGAGACCTTAGCAGCTGGTGAGTTGTAATAAGCGCGTTCTATGTGAAATGCTATTATTGGGTATCAATCATGCTTAGCTTTATCATCTGTATACTATTTAAGGAATATAAAATGCGCGCGCATGTCTTTCTACTCAACAAATTTTGTTTTGGTATTGAATATATTTACGCAAAAAGAAAGACGGTCGCTGGATATAGCACCACTTCACGAGCGCGGATGACGTCAGCACTGTGCTCCGTTCACTAATAAAGCACAGTTTTCGACCAATCAGCGCGCACGTACTATCCTAACTATATGATACTGTGTGATATGAACACGCTTTGATCTGCCCTCCTACAACTTCCAGAGCGTTATATCACAGTACAGAGACATAAGCAACCGTTTTATATTGCTTTTATAAAATATTTTTGAACGAGAGGGTCTCTGTCCTCTCATATAAACACGGTAGCCAGCCAATCAGCGCGTGCGTTATATCTCAAATATTTTATCAAGCCAATCAGCGCGTGCGTAATATTTCAAATATTTGATGAAGGACTGTAACAATACTCCAGGGTCCGCTTGTACGAAGAGTAGATTGCGCTATCCGACGAATAAATTCTTATCCAGTGGATAAGTCGATGCTATATTCTATACATTTATTCCCTGAATAAGATTTATAAGTGGTATAGCGCTATCCACCCTTTGTACAACCGGGCCTATCTTCAAATTCCCATTTGCTTCTATGCCAATTTTCTATTACACAGTACAATCACTGAAGAAAAACACGACAGAGATAGCTTATACCTTCAAGGAGGCATGGATGAAAATAAGGAAAATCTACAAGCTAAACGAAGGGATTTTTAATGGACTCGATGTATACCTCCAAGATTCTCTGATGAAGAAGTCGGCTTTACTTGGGGTAAGACTGCCAGACGGTTTGCAGCCCATTGCATTAGGTGATTTATTTGAAATAGAAGAAGAAATGCCATATTGTTTCATTCGTTGCTACAAAACGAAAACGAAAACAAATATATAAACAAAACAAAACAAAACAAAAAAAAACAACAACAAAAACAAAAACAAAACAACAACAAAAAACAAACAAAACAAAACAAAACAGTTAATCCAGTTATTGTAAAGAATGTTTTTTTCATTGAAAATCCTCCCCTTGTACAGTTATAATTTTAAGACACCTAATTGTGAATTGGCAGAATAGACTCATTCAGCACGTCGAAATGCAGCTAGATTAGGAGGACATAACAATAGGTTTCCAATTCTCAGGAGATTGAAATTCTTTTGTTTTGTCCTCCAAATTGAGCTGCATTGACATCACATACAAGGGGTTTATAATGGAAAAGTGTTGGGAAGTTTTTTTCCAAACCCTTCCCTTCTGTTCTTCCAATTCCACCGTTGATTGATTTTTCATGATTTTGTTAAGTTTATCTTTGTCGTCTAATATAGAGCAGTTTTCGCATGACTATGGGAAGCTCACGGCACGAACACGGTCATGGCACGGCAAGGCATACGCCAGACCAATCACATTGTACGAGAATTCACTCATCCAATCAAATATCCGAATCACGGCTGAGAACAAGGCGCGGACACGGTCACGCCAATGTCACGGCACTGCCAGACCAATCACATTGTGGAGAAAAAAAAATCCCCCAATCAAAATTCTAGGAAAGATCACGGTCGCTGCAAGTCACGCATACGGCACCGACTTTTTTCGCAGTCATACGAAAACTGCTCTATAGTAGGCAATCAAACTATTTTTGCTTGATATAAAAATGAACCAATAGTTGTTTGAATTTTTCTAGTCAGAAGCAAGGAAAGATGAGAATGAGGATCCACACATCTTACAGAAAATAATAGGTGAATTATCTCAAGAGTTTGAAGACGCCAATGCTCTAATGAGGATGACGCCAAGACAGATATTGAACACACCTTCAAAGCTTCAAAATAACCTCATCTACAGCCAGGTATGGATGAGTAACTGCAAATGGGCAAAGTAATCGAGAAGTAAAGCCCGTGTTTTCAATTTCTAATTGGTGATGATGATGATGATGATGGTGATGATGGTGATGGTGATGATGGTGATGATGGTGATGATGGTGATGGTGATGATGATGATGGTGATGATGATGATGGTGATGATGGTGATGATGTTGATGATGGTTATAGTGGTGATGATGAGGATGGTGATGGGGATGGGGATGATCATTGACGATAATACCAATGATGAGGATAACGAAGTATCTCCTCTACTTTAGGTCCATTCTGCCCTGGCAAACACGGTGCATAAAGATCTCCTTTCCAAAAATGCTGATATTTCTGACCACATCAAGGTGTTCAGCGAGATCTCCATCAAAAACAACTTAAAAAAAGCAAACGACAAACTGTTTACTACTTATCTTAAGGGATATGAAGATGCTAAAAGATTTTCAGCCATGACCAAAGAGACAGCTGATAGAATAAATAAGGGTTCGTACATGAAACTTTATTTCTTTATACAACTTTAGGTAGCGAGTTTAATGGCCTACGCGCGCGCGCTGCATCATTGGAACGCCAATTGTTCTTTACGTTTAAGGGGTTTTTAGTTTTTGAATGGAGTCAAATTTACTTTGGCTTACGCTCTGTTTTTCAAGAAAACATGCCAAGGGTTCCGCAATACTAAAACAATGGTGCCCCTAAACAGCTCCATGATGCAGCGCGCGTGGTACTTGTCACCAGTTTCCACGCAACCTCGGGAAAACTATTAGGCAGATTAAGATTCCCGTTTTTTCTTCCCGCAAACGGCAAACGTGACCACGTTTTCATCGTTTCCCTACATTTCACTTTACCTTTTGCAAACTTTCTCGACAATAGGATAAGTATTCTTTTGTTTATCTACTACTTGGAGATTTTTGCGATTCCTTTTCACTAATTTTAAATAATTTTTTAATGCTCAACTGACGACGTTTCACGTTTGCCGTAAACGAGAATCTTAAACTCTATTAATATCCTTTATTTACCGTGGTCAATGGGCTTAGCTAAAAGTTACTTTAAAGCCATTCCAATATTTAGCATTTGTAACTATGGTTGTGTGGTTTATTGCTGTTGATAGGTTTTTCAGTATGCTATCGTTGGTTCGTTTTTTTTGTTTTTGTTTTTGTTTTTTTGCTATTGTTATTCTCTGGGCTTGCTAAATCATATGACATCAGAAATACCAGTATTTCATTTATTTAGCTGTTGATGACGCAGAGGAAATGCAGGGTGTTGTGTTTTCTTCCTGCGAGGAAGGAAGGAACAAAGCAGACAAAATCGTTGATGAAGCCGAAAAAATCAGTTAGAAGTGTCCGAGGTGAACAGGAACGACTTATTGAAGACTCTTATAGAGATTTAAGATACTGGGTGAGTAGAGGCACTACCTCGTTTTAGAATATTAAGAATTCATTAGAGATATAAGGAATCAACGACAAGTCGGGTTTAATGGGAAGTGTTCTCTTTATTAGTCACCAGCCACCATTTTGATAACCGTGAGATATTATGAAATAGAACATGCTCTCTTTGATAAATAATCCTTTGCAGATTTCGAAACGAGATCACCTGCAAAAAAAGAATCAAAACCGTGGGCTATAGTCCATGCTTTTTGTCTGAAAATGGCCAAAAATAACCCATTTTGTGTCCTCCATAAAAAATGCATAATTTTTCAAATGGTGTGAAAGTGGTCCAAAATCGATCAAAACCATGGGCTATAGTACATGCTTTTTGCTCAAAAACACCAATTTTTCAAATTTTATAAATAATTCATATTTTTCAAAAAGGTATGAAAATGGTCCAAAATTGATCAAAACCATGGGATATAGTCCATGCTTTTTTCACAAAAACACCCATTTTTCAAATTTTTTAAACAATTAATATTTTTCAAAAAGGTGTGAAAATGGTCCAAAATCGATCAAAACCATGGGCTATAGTCAATGCTTTTTACCAAAAAACACCCATTTTTCAAGTTTTATAAATAATTCATATTTTTCAAAAAGGTGTGAAAATGGTCCAAAATTGATCAAAACCATGGGCTATAGTCCATGCTTTTTACCAAAAAACACCCATTTTTCAAGTTTTATGAATAATTCATATTTTTCAAAAAGGTGTGAAAATGGTCCAAAATCGATCAAAACCATGGGCTATAGTCCATGCTTTTTGGCCAAAAACACCCATTTTTCAAGTTTTATAAATAATTCATATTTTTTCACAAAGGTGTGAAAATGGTCCAAAATCGATCAAAACCATTGGCTATAGTCCATGCTTTTTGGCCAAAAACACCCATTTTTCAAGTTTTATAAATAATTCATATTTTTCAAAAAGGTGTGAAAATGGTCCAAAATCGATCAAAACCATGGGCTATAGTCCATGCTTTTTGGCCAAAAACACCCATTTTTCAAGTTTTATAAATAATTCATATTTTTCACAAAGGTGTGAAAATGGTCCAAAATCGATCAAAACCATGGGCTATAGTCCATGCTTTTTGGCCAAAAACACCCATTTTTTCAAGTTTTATAAATAATTCATATTTTTCAAAAAGGTGTGAAAATGGTCCAAAATCGATCAAAACCATGGGCTATAGTCCATGCTTTTTGGCCAAAAACACCCATTTTCAAGTTTTATAAATAATTCATATTTTTCAAAAAGGTGTGAAAATGGTCCAAAATCGATCAAAACCATGGGCTATAGTCCAGGCTTTTTGGCCAAAAACACCCATTTTTCAAGTTTTATAAATAATTCATATTTTTCAAAAAGGTGTGAAAATGGTCCAAAATCGATCAAAACCATGGGCTATAGTCCAGGCTTTTTGGCCAAAAACACCCATTTTTCAAGTTTTATAAATAATTCATATTTTTCACAAAGGTGTGAAAATGGTCCAAAATCGATCAAAACCATGGGCTATAGTCCATGCTTTTTTGGCCAAAACATCCATTTTTCAAGTTGTATAAATGATTCATATTTTTCAAAAAGGTGTGAAAATGGTCAAAACTCGATCAAAACCATGGGCTATAGTCCATGCTTTTTGGCCAAAAACACCCATTTTTCAAGTTTTATAAATGATTCATATTTTTCAAAAAGGTGTGAAAATGGTCCAAAATCGATCAAAACCATGGGCTATAGTACATGCTTTTTGGCCAAAAACACCCATTTTTCAAGTTTTATAAATAATTCATATTTTTCAAAAAGGTGTGAAAATGGTCCAAAATCGATCAAAACCATGGGCTATAGTCCATGCTTTTTGGCCAAAAACATCCATTTTTCAAGTTTTATAAATAATTCATATTTTTCAAAAAGGTGTGAAAATGGTCCAAAATCGATCAAAACCATGGGCTATAGTCCATGCTTTTTGGCCAAAAACACCCATTTTTCAAGTTTTATAAATAATTCATATTTTTCACAAAGGTGTGAAAATGGTCCAAAATCCATCAAAACCATGCGCTATAGTCCATGCTTTTTGGCCAAAAACATCCATTTTTCAAGTTTATAAATAATTCATATTTTTCACAAAGGTGTGAAAATGGTCCAAAATCGATCAAAACCATGGGCTATAGTCCATGCTTTTTGGCCAAAAACACCCATTTTTCAAGTTTTATAAATAATTCATATTTTTCAAAAAGGTGTGAAAATGGTCCAAAATCGATCAAAACCATGGGCTATAGTCCATGCTTTTTGGCCAAAAACACCACATTTCAAGTTTTATAAATAATTCATATTTTCACAAAGGTGTGAAAATGGTCCAAAATCGATCAAAACCATGGGCTATAGGCCATGCTTTTTGCCTGAAAATGGCAAAAAATGACTCATTTTGTGTCTTCCATAAACAATGCATAATTTCTCAAAAGGTGTTAAAGGGGTCCAAAATCGATTAAAACCATGAGCTATAGTCCATGATCTTTGCCAGAAAATGGCCAAAAAATGACTCTTTTTGTGTCATTCATAATAGTGATGGGGATGATATGTTCATAATGATAATGATGCTGGTGATGCGAAATGTGTTGCTGTGGACGATGATGATGATGGTGATGATTAATGTAAGATATCTAAATCATTCAATCTTTTCATTCACCCAGTATACCAATGACATTAACTCCTTTGAATTACTGGATCAAGTTCGCCAAGCTCTGACGTTCGTAAGTTCTTTGGTACCACAAAATGTTAACCCAGAATTGGACGAGCTATACTCATACGTCACTAGTAGAGCTGATAGAAATGAAATTAAGAAAATAAAATACAAGTGGGCACTCTCTGTCAATACGTGGGTTTTGGGTAAGGGTTGGTTCGACGCTTACGAGAAGCTGTCCAAGATGTTAACGAAACTCATTCAAGTATCCGTGTGTTACAGGAAGGTGTTTCAGTTTGTTGGTACAGTAGTTCAAAGGTAATTAAGGCAATGTACTGCAATTAGTCAGGCAGCCAGTCAGTCAGGCAGTCAGGCAGTCAGGCAATCAGGCAGTCAGGCAATCAGGCAGTCAGCCAGTCAGTCAGCCAGTCAGTTAGTCAGCCAGTCAGTCAGTCAGTCAGTCAGTCAGTCAGTCAGTCAGTCAACCAGTCAGTCAGTCAGCCAGTCAGCCAGTCAGCCAGTCAGCCAGTCAGCCAGTCAGCCAGTCAGCCAGTCAGCCAGTCAGCCAGTCAGCCAGTCAGCCAGTCAGCCAGTCAGCCAGTCAGCCAGTCAGCCAGTCAGCCAGTCAGCCAGTCAGCCAGTCAGCCAGTCAGCCAGTCAGCCAGTCAGCCAGTCAGCCAGTCAGCCAGTCAGCCAGTCAGCCAGTCAGCCAGTCAGCCAGTCAAATGATACTATACATGTATCGTTTCTGTCTTTTAGTTGTTCTGAAGGTGCTGGCAGTCTTCAAGACATTTACGACGACATTTCTTCGCGAATACTAATCGACCAATCCAATTGCTGGGATGTTTCACTATTTAGTCGTCCAACGTTCAAAGAAATCGAGGAATCAGTCGATAAAGCAGCCAAGCATTTTGGCTTCAACAAAGACTGTGAACAGAACACCCCACAACAAGATGAGGCAGGGAATGTACGAAGCATCATTATTGATGATTACAGTGACGAATCTGAGGAGGAAAAGTTCAGTCCAACACAGAGATTCATGGTGTGTGACCTGCGATCAAAGTCTATATCAGACGCGGAGATCAACAAAAAGATGGATATTCGTGATTTACAGAAGGTGAAAGCTGTACGATGTAAAAACAGCAAGAGAGCAGATTCAATGTATGCCAAAGATAAGCAGCGTGACAATTACTGAGACGTCAAAAATTGTTCAATCGAATCTCATAATATTCCAGAAGATATGAAAAGGCTTGAATAAATTGCTAATAGTGTGAGATGTTGTGTGGGCTGTTATGAGTTATTATTATTTATTATTTAAGGAGCGCACCAATTCCATATAGCTATAAATTCAGAAGAAGTGTGAGAAGTGTGGTTTCAAGGTGTAGACACTGAGGGTGGTTACTGCAAGGGTTCCATCAGGAATTCATATTGCACATGCACGTACTATATATAGCTTTTCGTAGCAACCCCTGCACATTGCAAAGCTGTAGACACTGAGGGTGGTTACTGCAAGGGTTCCATTAGAGACGGGTCATAAGATTATTGATGGGAGTTGCAGGAATTCATATTGCACGTGCACGTACTATATATAGCTTTTCGTAGCAATCCCTGCACAGTGCAAAGGTGTAGACGCTGAGGGTGGTTACTGCAAGGGTTCCATTAGAGACGGGTCATAAGATTATTGATGGGAGTTGCAGGAATTCATATTGCACATGCACGTACTATATATAGCTTTTCGTAGCAACCCCTGCACAGTGCAAAGGTGTAGACGCTGAGGGTGGTTACTGCAAGGGTTCCATTAGAGACGGGTCATAAGATATTGATGGGAGTTGCAGGAATTCATATTGCACATGCACGTACTATATATAGCTTTTCGTAGCAACCCCTGCACAGTGCAAAGGTGTAGACGCTGAGGGTGGTTACTGCAAGGGTTCCATTAGAGACGGGTCATAAGATTATTGATGGGAGTTGCAGGAATTCATATTGCACATGCACGTACTATATATAGCTTTTCGTTGCAACCCTTGCACAGTGTTTTCTCAATATTTCTTTTCTGAATGAAGAGGTTGCGTAGAGATACCAAATCAGAATCCCCACCCCTTGAAGGAAGGAAGGAAGGAAGAAAGAAAGGAAAAAAGGAAGGAAGGAAGAAATGAACAAAAGGAAGGAAGGAAGGAAGGAAGGAAGAAGAAAGAAAGGAATGAAGGAAGGAAGGAAGGAAGGAAGGAAGGAAGAAATATCAATCAAAATAAACTTGATTCCTCTCATTGAATGGTAGACCTACGATCCTGGTTCGTCTCTTGACAAGTGTATCTTATACCTGCTGTTGCTTGTCATAAAATAGCTACATCAAATCATGATTTAATTGAGTTTTCTTAATTAATGGTACATCCTTAAAATGTTCCCAATCTTTTTCCATCAGCAACGACCTGCTAAAGCTTCAGTTCACTGATCGTATTTAATTAAAATGACTGCACTCGATACCAGCCAGAATCTGAATTATTCAGCTACACTGCCTGTGGTGTCATTTCTGTAAATTAAAATAGAAAGTGTTTCGTACGTCCAGTGATATCTAAGGCTATCACAAGGACAGAGCTGTGGTTGTTTTTGGCTGGGTTAACAATTGGATATTTCCTGAGTGGAATCAACAAATCACGGTATATATTAATATATTAGATGTGCGCTGACTGGTTGGGCTGCCATGTTGTATATCAGAGCATAATTGTCTCGCAAAATCGTATATTTATCTATCTATGTATAGATATATACATCGAATCCCTAAAACTTCGACAATTTAGCGATATATATACATATGTATGTATCCCCCTTTTCGCCCTATGTCTTACCTGGATTTGTCTTCTGTTTTGTAAATACTCTGGAAGCTGTGGAGCACGAGAGAGGCAAGAAAAATACTCGTATAGTAAGCCTCGTGTTGCTTAGCTTTCTTCCTTGTCTCATCCTCTACACGAGTTCTATATCGCTTAAATATGAGTTGTTAGGTATAAGAAGAAGATATAGAAAAATAAATAAACTCGATTTACCCTTGGTTTTACACGAAGCTTGTTTTTTCTCTAGAATATACAGCTAATTATTCGAGAAAGATGCGAAGGAAAACCCCGGCTTTTTTACACGCGTTTTTCAATAATAAGTTTTCTTGTTATACACTTGCAACATTGTTAACATTAACATGTGGTATTTCCTTCTGTTTAAAACTTTCAGCAATGGCAGTTTGGATACGAGTACTCTTTGCAATCCTCGTTGTATTCGTCAAAGAAAACGGTAAATTTGACTATTGTTTTTTTTCCACCTTTCTTTAACCTTTTTTCGTGAACTCAACGTTTTTATTCACTTTTTAAAGTCAGCAATCAAGGATAAATAGTTTCAACTGTATCGTTACTTCACTTTTTTTTTACCAAGACTGAGGACCGACGGCCGCGTTAGTTGTTCACAAGAGCTGGCTTTCTTTAGCAACCCTGAAAATCATAATTAAACAGCCTATGAAACGAGTTTGAAATGAATTTTTCACTCAAAGATTCTATTCTACGAAACTAGTTCATTTTTTAAATGTGTAATATAGTGAAATGATAACAAAAGAACGCAATGGAATAAGGGTCTGCTTAGTTTTATTAGGCTAGTGTGTATTTCACTCGTTTGTGAAGACTACCTTCTAATATAAACGAAATTTGTTACAATAAATTTTAAAAAAAAGAAAACAAAACAAAAAACAGCCAAAAAACAAAAAAAAAGAACCCAAAAAAACAAACAAATATAGACAAATTATAAACATAATAAATTTGGGGTCACGATTCATATCATCATAGTATTTATTTGTTAAAATATTGTAGAATAGACGTTTCTACCAATGGTCTTTATCAGTAGAAAATTCAGGAAAGATTCTATTATCAAAATTTTGTAAACTTTCTTTCAAATTAGTTTCAGATGAGGAGGAATCTGCAGAAGCTCCAGCACAAGGTAAATAACCAAGGGAAAAGGGAGAAATGAGAAAGTACTAGCATTTTAAAATGAATTTAAATTCATTTATCAACAAACAAAACAAACCCAAAACAAAAACAAAAAACAACAAACAAACAACAACAAAAAATGAAAAAAACAAAAACAAAAAAAGCAAAAAAAAACAAACAAACAAAAAACAAAAACAAAGACAAAACAAAAATTTAAAAGTAGATTAAAATTTAATAACGTGTTTGGCAGGTAATAAAAATATCATACTTGTCTTGCGACGCCTCACCTCGTTTTGTCTTGTCTGCTCTTGTCTTGTCTTTAATCAATTAAATAAATCTTTAATCAGTACAAAACGTCACTAAAAGTGATTTACAGTATGGTCCTGCATAAAAAAATAAGAAATTAAAAAATTAAAAAATCCATTACTTTTACTACTAACAATTAAATATAAATAAAACAATAAAAGTATATGAATTAATATAAAGATCAAAAAATAATAATAACAATAATAATAATAATAAATAATAATAATAATAATAACAATAATAATAATAAATAATAATAATAACAATAATAATAATAAATAACAATAATAATAATAAATAATAATAATAATAATATTAATAAGTGATAAAAGAGTTCAATTTGAATTAGTTTCTACATTACGAATGGCTTTTTTAAAACTATTTAATGAGTTCGCTTCTCTAATGGTCATATCTAATTGATTCCATTCCTTGCTTGCGAAGTTTATTGAGGTCCAAAGACACCAATTCCTTTTGGCTAATGTCTTGTCTTGATGCTTGTTAATCTGTACGGTGATTATTGTTTTCTTCTAGAATGCAGTACCCTGGACGGAGGTAAGTGTTTGTACGCATAGTTTACTTGTATCGGGCTTGTTTGGAATAAAATCATTACGTACAACAGACGCATTCTCATGCTTATTCCTTATTCCAAACATCAAGACATTTTCTGAGTTACGGCTGTGTTCCTTGATTACAGACTCATTTACTCAGGTTAAGCCTCTTATCAGTGTCTAAATATTCACAAATACCAACAGCAAAGTAAAGAATGTTCAACTTCAACAATAGAAACATTTTGAAATTCCACAGACTATCAGTAGAGCACATGAGTATTCTGCAAAGAAAAAAACCAAAAAAACAAAAACAAAAACAACAACAACAACAACAACAAAAAAAAAGAAAGAACGAAAAAAAGCGAGGCCGACCCTGAGGGACAGAGAGTTCGAAACTGAACTATTGTGATAATTAAATCTTACGGGTCGCACACTTTTTATCATATACTGTCTGTTCGGCATGTATGCCAAACAACAAATATCGAGCATGTAAACAGGTCTACGAGTGTAAAACACTTATATCGATAAAAATAGGGTCCTTATTCGTTTGAACCATTGTTTTTTATGTTAACAGTAGGTTAGCATGAGTCTTTATTATAAGTGTTCTGCTTTGTTCCATAGCTAAGAATATCAATGAAGAAATAGCAAGTAAGTGGACAATATATCTGGCAATCTATGCTATCCAACCTATCCCATCCATGCATCCATGCATCCATGCATCCATCCATGCATCCCTCCATCCCTCCATTCCGGCATCCATCCCTCCATCCCTCCATCCCTCCATCCCTCCATCCCTCCATCCCTCCATCCCTCCATCCCTCCATCCCTCCATCCCTCCATCTCTCCATCCCTCCATCTCTCCATCCCTCCATCCCTCCATCCCTCCATCCCTCCATCCCTCCATCCCTCCATCCCTCCATCCCTCAAACCCTTCATCCCTCCCTCCATCCCTCCCTCCCTCCATCCATCCATCCATCCATCCATCCATCCAACCAACCATCCATCCATCCATCCATCCATCCATCCATCCATCCATCCATCCATCCCTCTACCCTCCCTCCCTCCCTCCCTCCCTCCCTCCATCCATCAATCCATCCATCCATCTTAACCGCTGCTGTCAACTACAAAACTCCCACAATATCCCACACAGATAATTGGTTTGTTGTAGAGAACCACTTACATATAACTTCTTTTCTTTTCCAGAACTTTTCAACTCCGTTTCCGTCCACGAAATAACCAAGCCGTTCTTTCAGATGTATGTAGGAGTACAATATGCACACCCTATAGACAAGTGCTACGATAAAAGGTACGTTAAAGATTCAAATCCAATGCAGTAAGACACCGTTCATTATTTAGATCGCTGATTTTTGTTTCGTCATCATATAACAAACTTATGCCCATAAAAGGCATTATCTTTTTACATGAGTCCCAACCCCTCCCCCCAAAAAGTATTTTTGGTGCTTTCTCAGTTAATTTTTTTCGCTTTATCCTTGTTTAAAAATCTGTTGCCTCATTAGCATGGGATAGCCCTTAAAAATCCTCCGATTCCTCTCCAGGCGATAAATCAATGACTGGTTCGTAATCTCACTCTGTCTTTCCTAATGTTCTGTCCATGTCATGCCAGAACGCTAACGAAAAAAAAGCCACGTCACTTTTAACTACTCTTAAATCAATTTCAGGAGGGACTATTTCTCGGAAAGGTTTTATTTGAGCTTGGCATCAATGTCTAGTTCTGCTAAAAACAACGAAGACGTTCTAGATGCAGGTAAGCTGAAAAAAGCGCGCTGTTTCGAGTGCCATCACGGGCGAGCCTACGTAGCAAGCAAGTGATGTAATGTATTCATAAAAATGCAACGAATCACATATAATACAATAGAAAGAACGACAATAGAATACAATAGATTTTCTTAATACATTACATCAACTTAGTGCTATGTACGTTTCATAAACCCAAATCGAGAGTGTTTTCCACAGTTTTCATTGCTACGCGCCAAGCGAGACTAAAGGGAAATCGTGCAAGTCAATAACAGGTAACGGTACCGAACGATTTATTTGAGTGATAGTAGCCTTTTGTCCGATTTCTCTGTTGCGACTGTTGTCTCGATCAGCACGTAGCAATAAAAACATTGGTAACTACGATATAATACTTCAAAACCCTATTCGCTGTTCTTTTGCAACAGACATCTCATCTTGGGCGTAATAGCTTTTCTCATTTCAGAACACATCTCATTCTCTAGAGTATTGTTTCTTTGTTGAATGGTTTTGCTTGTACAACTTAACAAAGAACTTTATTCCCAGGAGAATGACACGTGATCTGAAATTGGAAAACATCTCACAGCACATTTCACACTTTCTTAAACTTTACTCTGAATGCCGTATCTAATAGTCCATATATGAGATATGCTTCGCTTGTCACACACAAAGGTTTTAGTACGAGGCTACATGCGAAATTAAATTTATTCTTTTCTCTTTTCCCGAACCACGTTGCATTATGCATGAAGCCTCACATTTAAACTTTTGTGCGTGACAAGCAAAGCACATTTCGGAAGTGGGCTATATTTGTAAGGTAACGCGGAGATCTTTTGTCTATAACACAGCTAAAACACTGAAAAAAGCTGTGACCGACATTGCTTTAACCCACAAGGAGGCATGGATGAAAATAAGGAAAATCTACAAGCTAAACGAAGGGATTTTTAATGGACTCGATGAATAACCTCCAAGATTCTCTGATGAATAAGTCGGCTTTACTTGGGGTAAGACTGCCAGACGGCATGCAACCCATTGCATTAATGGTTTACTTGATTCATTTGAAATAGATACTTAGCAAAACATCGTGCTAAATTAAAAGTCTTTAACGATTCTAGAATTTTGCGTGAAACGCGCGCGCCTCCGTACTATGGTATAGAATATTGTCACCATAACGTGATGGCAGTCATGATAAGAGGCACAATTTTCCCAATTTTTATTTTATGAAACAGAACTTGCTTGCTGTGCTTCGTGCAGTTATAAAGCACTTATGTAAAGATTGAAGTATTGAGAAGGGTTCTTGTATTTCTGCCAATACCAACGTGCTTGCTTGCGACCACGCGCACGCATTTGTTATTTCTCTGCCCTCCAATATAAAACGATGTAACTAGGCAATCGATATGTTTTGTGTAATCGAGATGAACCAATGATTATTTGAATTTTTCTAGTCAGAAGCAAGAAAAGATAAGAATACGGATCCGAATATCGTACAGAAAATAATAGGTGAATTATCTCAAGAGTTTGAAGACGCCAATGCTCTAATGAGGATGATGCCAAGGCAGATATTGAACACACCTTCAAAGCTACAAAATAACCTCATTTACAGCCAGGTAAGTATGGTCGATGAAAATGAATGGTGGTGGTGGTGCTGATGATGATTATTATTATGTTGGTGATGCTGCTGCTGATGGTGATGATGGTGATGAAGGTGATGGTGATGGTGATGATAATAATGATGTTGATGAAGGTGATGATGAAGGTGATGATGATGATGATGATGGTGATGAAGGTAATGGTGATGGTGATGGTGATGGTGGTGGCCATATGCATTATTACCTAAGTTCAAAAAGTTTACCTAGTTCGTAGGTAAGTTTTTTGAACATGTTCAAAATTCTTACTTAGACATAGTAAACTTTTTGAACATGTTCAAAAAGTTTACCTATTCCTAAGTAATTTATTTGAACATAGTGCTCTTTTTGAACATGTTCAAAAATTTTACTGTTTTGTTTTTCCCTCATATCTTAGGAAATTATAGATGGTGAGCTTTGCCTTCACAAAATAGTATTTCCCCATTAAATCTCTTTCCTCTTTTCTACTTTTTTATTCTATTTAACGTATTTATAATTTTTTACACCACCATGCTAAAGTCCTGGGTTTTGATAGTAGATATACTCCTTTTGATAAAATTTGGCTTTGTTTTTTCTCACTTTGTCACGTTGGTTTCCAACTTGCAAGCTTTCCATTAACTCTTTTCCATTCTGTGCGGACTTTCTTTATGCACCTTTGTCGCCATGCACTGTCATCTTCCCTGGTGTAGATTTCTTTTAACTCTTCAGTATCCAAATTGGTTTTCAAAACCTGCTAAGGATTCTAGATTTCCTTGGCTGTACTCTACTGAGTTCCACGTCCTTTCCAGATGCATTTCTTATAACCTCAATGTGCGTCTTATGCACTCCATTTCATCTATATATTAACGTTGTTCTGAAACTGATGACCTTGTTTCAATTGCTGATTTTGGAAACCAGTCCTAATATGAAGCAGGCTCTGCAGATCAATAGTACTTCGTGGTAATTCTGGCTGCCTTTTTTAATGATATATGCTAATCTGCTTCTTATTTCTTCCACTAAAAGCTTTTGTGATTTTCTTCGTCTGCTATCTCGCTGATTTTTTAGGCCATTATTTATTGACTTGTTTTTCGCACTGATATAGGTGAGTCTAGGACAAATGTTATAGGTATCTGTTCCACTCTGCAGCTAGTGACACAGGCTGCTCCTTAGGTTTTACTTTGATGGACTTTTCCTCGTTGTTGTGAGACTCAGTTGCTCCTTTATTTTGCGTTTAACATAGCAGTTTTGGGTGTTTACATGTCCAAGAGTAGATATGATTCCTAGCCTTAAATGGTTCTCTACACTTGCTTCTACCTTGCTATGCAGCTTAAAAGTGAACAGATAGTCGAGACAAAGCATGAGAAGTGACTAATGTTGGGTTGATGTTAAAATAAATCGAACTTATTCTGAGATGCAATTTAGGAAAAAATCAAATATATATTTTCTTTGTGCAGTCAATGGTAAAAGAGTATCTCAGTTGACAGAGTATGTTCCAATAGCTGTGCATGCACTTCTTGTGTCTTGGGATCTTCTCCTGCCACTACCGTCGAGGATGTTTAATTTTCAAACACGTGTGAGGGTAAATCTTCTTTGGATTCCAATTTCTTCACAAGCTCGACGCAGGTCTTCGCCCTACTGCAGAGGAATCGAACTTGTTTCCGTTACTACCTAAAAACACAGGCCTGGTGTTGTTTGTCTACTCTTTGTCTGTCAAAGGTAAAGGATGTGCTTCTTTAAGAGCATGTACATCTCAGAAGATAGGCTTGGCCGATAAGCTAGATGATCCTTTATCAAAATCAGAATAAGGCATGAAGATAGTTCCAAGTAAAAACAGTCTTGAATCCTGAAAAATAATATCTGAGAATTGAAAATCTCGATACAACCGGTATCCCAAGTTTCTCTAAACCTAACCCTCCCCCTCACCCCTTCAAAACGTGGGTTTCGTAATTTATTTAATATGCCAGAATGTCTATTAGGCACTTCAAAAAGTATAGACAGACTTGTTGGATGTTTACTCAATGCATTATGCCAGCTAAAATTCGATTGCATGGTATTTTCTTTGTTTTTTCATGAATTTCCATCTGAGGATAAGTTCGATTTTTTTTCAATATTATCCCAAAATTAGTCACTTATCATGCTTTGTCCCGACTATTTGTTCACTTTTAAGCTGTATTGCAAGTTATGGAACATTCTAAACAAATTTTGGAATATTTTTATGCTACCAATTTTTCCCCTTAAATGTTAAATAAAAAATCAAAATGCGTTCGTTTTGCATAGAAAATCTCTTACGCTGTTAGAGGACGCTTCTTTTTATCTGTACCATAATTATTGTCGTTTATTTGATATATTTATAGTCGAGAAGAAGCCAAAGAACAATTTTGAACATGTCAAAAAGTTACCATCAGCTGTATTTTGCGTAAATTACGAAATTCATGCAAATTCTTTTGCAAAGCTTCTTCTTAACCTTCAAAACCATGTCTAGCAAGTTTCATAATTTTGCGTCCATGTTTTAGGCAACTTTTTTTCAGTTTCAAAAATTGACATAACTTTGAAACCTAGGGTTTCAAGTAGTTATAGAACTACACTAGACTTGCAAGCCTCGTAAATTAACGTGAAGCCAAAACAAGAAGGAGATCCTAGGTTGAACCAGCATAAGGAGCACTCCAGGGATCTCCAAGATTTTTGGAGAAAAATCTAAAAAAAGTATTTTTTTCGATTTTTGCGGCAAAAGCTTACCTATTTGAACATTGCAGTTGGATTACTAGCTCAAAATAGATGGTGAGCCTCCAAATCTTGCTGCCAAAACTTTCGGTCAAATACCAAATAATCACGAAAAAATGTTTTTGAAAACTGGCTATTTCTTCTTTTAATCAGTAACTGAACTTGTCCAGGGTGAGGTTCAAAAAATTTGCTAGGATGCATCTAGTGGTGGTGATGGTGATGATGAAGGTGATGGTGATGGTGGTGATGATGATGATGAAGGTGATGATGAAGGTGATGATGATGATGATGATGGTGATGAAGGTAATGGTGATGGTGATGGTGATGGTGGTGGTGATGGTGATGATGAAGGTGATGGTGATGGTGGTGATGATGATGATGATGGTGGTGATGATGATGATGATGATGATGGTGGTGGTGATGATGATGATGATGGGGATGAAGGTGATGTTGGTGATTATGATGATGGTGATGATGGTGATAATGAGGATGGTGATGGGGATGGGGATGATCATTGACGATAATACCAATGATGATGGTAACGAAGTATCTCTTCTACTTTAGGTCCATTCTGCCCTGGCAAACACGGTGCATAAGATCTCCTTTCCAAAATGCTGATATTTCTGACCACATCAAGGTGTTCAGCGAGATCTCCATCAAAAACAACTTAAAAAAAGCAAACGACAAACTGTTTACTACTTATCTTAAGGGATATGAAGATGCTAAAAAATTTTCAGCCATGACCAAAGAGACCGCTGATAGAATAAATAAGGGTTCGTATTTCATTTTAAATAGTTTTGGGCAAATAATACATTGAGGTTTAAAGACTAATATTTAGCATATATTTGTAACTTAAGTTGTTGTAGGTTGTTTTTTTTTTTTTTTTGTAATTGTTGCTGTTGATCAGTATTTCTGTTGTCATTGATTTGTTCTTGCCATTTTTATTATTCTAGATGCTTGGTTGTTATTTGTCTGTTCTTGCTGCTGTTTTTGCTGTTGTCGTTGTTGTTGTTGTTGTTGTTGTTGCTGTTGTTGTTGCTGCTACTACTGTTGTTGCAGCTGCTGCTGTTGTTGTTGCTGTTGTTGCTGTTGTTGCTGCTGCTGTTGTTGTTGCTGCTGTTGTTGCTGCTGTTGTTGCAGCTGCTGCTGTTGTTGCTGTTGTTGTTGTTGTTGCTGCTGTTGTTGCTGCTGTTGTTGCTGCTGTGTTGTCGCTGCTGTTGTTGTTGCTGTTGTTGTTGATGCTGCTGCTGTTGTTACTGCTGCTGTTGCTAGAGCTGTTGTGTTGCAGCTGTTGTTGCTGCTGCTGTTGCTGCTGTTGTTGCTGTTGTTGCTGCGCTGTTGTTGCTGCTGCTGTTGTTGTTGATGCTGCTGCTGTTGTTACTGCTGCTGTTGCTAGAGCTGTTGTTGTTGCAGCTGTTGTTGCTGCCGTTGTTGCTGCCGTTGTTGCTGCTGTTGTTGCTGTTGTTGCTGCTGCTGCTGTTGTTGCTGCTGCTGCTGTTATTGTTGTTGCTGCTGCTGTTGGTATGTCCTTGTTATTTTAGGTTGTTGCTTCTTTTGTCGCTGTTTTCTTGTTACTCTCGTTGTTTTTTGTTTGTTGCTGCTGCTTTTTTTTGCTTTTGCTGTTGTTGTTGTTGATGCTGTTGTCATTACTTATTACTCTCACACATTGTATGGTAACTAACTTCACTTGTATATTAACTAGTAATCGCTATAGTTTTACAATTTGTAAGTTAGACAACTCACTGGGTTAAAACGTCACCCTCTTTAAATAAAGTTTATGATTGATTGGTTGATTGGTTATATGCTCAGTTGCTACCATCGTTGCCCGTCATATGACATCAGAATACCCCTATTTCATTTATTTAACTGGTGATGCCGCAGAGGAATGAGTGTTGCGACTCCGTGTGAGGAAGGGAAGGAGAAGCAGACCAACTCGCGTGATGAAGGATCGGAATTACTTAGTTGTGTAAGACATGAACAACAAACCCTTATTGAAGGCTTGACAGAGATTTAAGATACTGGGTAAGTAGGCGCTATACCTTTTCTAATACCTTTTAGAGTTATAGAATGCTCACTCATAAAGTACATGGTGACTGTCATAATCGTGATGAGATATAAATCTTACATAGACGATGGTGGGGCCGATGATGGTGGTGATGACGATGGTGGTGATGATGATGATGATAATGATAATGATGATAATGACAGTAATTGTGGTGATAGTGGTGATGATGGTGGTGGTGATGATGGATGGTGGTGACATTAATCGTGGTGATGATGGTGATAATGGTGATGATGACGATGATGGTGATGATGATCATGATACGATGGTGATAATAATGGAATAAAACGATTATGATCATGACTGTTTCATGACATCTAAACCTTTTAACTTCATCTATTAGTATAAAATCATCAATTCTTTTGAATTACTGGATCAAGTTCGCCAAGCTCTGACGTTCGTAAGTTCTTTGGTACCCACAAAATGTAACCCCGAACTAGACGAGCTATACTCATACGTCACTAGTAGAGCTGACAGAAATGAAATAAAGAGGCTAAGACTGAAGTCTGGATTGTACGTCGAAACTTGGGTTTTGAGAGAAGGTTGGTTCGACCCTTACGAGAAGCTGTCCAAGATGTTAACGAAATCATTCAAGTATCGTGTGTTACAGAAAAGTGTTTCAGTTGTGGTACAGTAGTTCAAAGGTAATTAATCAAATATTTAACCAAAATAATCAGCCAGTCAGCCAGTCAGCCCAGTCATCGATTCAGACAGTTCAGCAGTCAGCCAGTCAGCCATGTCAGCCAGTCAGCAGGTCCAGCAGCCAGTCAGCCAGTCAGCCAGTCAGCCAGTCAGCCAGTCAGCCAGTCAGCCAGTCAGCCAGTCAGCCAGTAAGTCAGCCAGCCAGTCAGCCAGTCAGCCAGGCAGCCAGTCAGCCAGATCAGCCAGTAGAGCAGCCCAGTCAGCCAGTCAGCCAGTCAGGCCAGCAGTCAGCCAGTCAGCCAGGCAGCCAGTAGCCCTCAGCGAGTAAGCAGTCAGCCAGTAAAGCCAGTCAGCCAGTCAGCCAGTCAGCCGTCAGCAACAGTCAGCCATTCAGCCAGTCAGCCAGTCAGCCAGTCGCCAGTACAGTCAAGCCATTTTTTTTTTTTTTTTTACAGCCAGTCGCCAGTCAAGCCATTCAAGTCAGGCCAGTCAAGCAAGTCGCCAGTCACCCGTCAGCCAGTCAGCAGTCAAGCAGTCAGCCAGTCAGCCAGTCAGCCAGTCAGGCCATCATCAGTCAGGCAGTCAGCCAGGTCACGTCCAGATCCCAGCAAGTCAGTCAGCCAGTCAGGCCATCAGCCAGTCAGAGCCAGTCAGCCAGTCATCCATCAGCCAGTCAGCCAGTCAGCCAGTCAGGCCAGCAGCCAGTCAGCCATTACACCAGTCATCCAGTCAGCCAGGTCACGTCCAGATCCCAGCAAGTCAGCCAAGATCCGCAGGGGGGGAGAGACCGAGGAAGACGAGACAGA